>CAJNDT010005839.1:0-85000 GCA_905221615.1 Symbiodinium sp. CCMP2592 | reverse complement strand
CAGCCAGGGGAAACAGAGCACTCTGTCCTCCCTCTGCTTCAGACTCGCCCTGAAATCGGAGCTCTCTTTCACAAACTGTCGACTCGTTTCGCCTCGTCCGCGTCTTGCGCTGAATGCAGCGGGACTCTTCCCTGGGTTGTAGAGTGTAGAGATAGAGATTTATTGATACCTAGCTCACCAAGCTGCTTGGTCTGTTCATGGAAGCATGCTGTGAGTCTCACGCTTTCGTCTGTGTTCTTCCGTGTTTCACTGCCATCACATAGATGCATTCCTCAGCCTGTCTTCACTTCGCAGCTTCCCTCCCAGCGGCTTTGTCACGGTTCCAGGGTTGTTTGCTCGTCAAAAATCCTTTGTTCCATGGTGCCCCCGCATCTAAAACCCTGAGCCACAAATTTCCGAGAGGAGCACGAAGAGACCGACCACTCCATCGATACAGCAAGTGCAGGCACCAACCGCGGGCGTTATGGGCCAACTACCGTTTCTTTCTGGGTATGTTTTTTGGTCGAGGGCGGGTGTGTCTCTGTGTGTGTGTGTGTGTTTGTTTGTTCTTTGAAGCTCAACAGTGGGAGGCTTTGGCTCAGCTTAAGCCTCGACGCCACAGATACCAGAGAGGACGCGTGAAACCAAATGTTCAAGAATCTTGCAACGTCAAATCAATTGAGGGCCCATGTTTTTTGATTTTTGGGCTACTTCATGGTCTGCAGCAGCTTCGGGGGATGTTTTGGCTTAGGACGGTTGCAAAGGCAGCAGCCGTAAGTCTGCATGTTTGGAGTTTTGACTTTGCTCATGTCGTAGGGCGGAGCCCACCACTTTTGACCCTCCCGCAAAGGAAGCGATGTCGGAAACAGATCGCCGACAAGACAGGCTGGAACATCGCAATTGATCCTGGTCTGTAGCGTAGCTTGATAGCACGGGATCCGTGGGCATCTGCTTGAAGGGTGCCAAAACAGGGTTGATTTCGGTTTAGAAAGCTCTGAGCTGTTGTAAGCGTCGCTTCTGCCACGTTCCAGCAAGAAGGACGTTCGGGCGACCTACTCGTTTCGGTGCGCTTCAAAACTGCTGCTTGTTTACTTGTTGCGTGCGTTCCGTCCAGAACAAGTGTAATCAGCAAGCCTACATTGTTTTCGACACTTGCACGGCCCCATACATGAAATCCAGAGCCATACGCATGCGGCAGGAGTCAACCCGTTCAAAGCGCTCCCGCTTCGATTCAAGCGCAGGTGCCTGCAAAGGGCGTTGAGGGCTGATGTGTTGATTTGTGGGCTACTTCATGGTCTGCAGCAGCATGTTTTGGCTTAGGACGGTTGCAAAGGCAGCAGCCGTAAGTCTGCATGTTTGGAGTGTTGACTTTGCTCATGTGGTAGGGCGGAGCCCACCACTTTTGACCCTCCCGCAAAGGAAGCGACGTCGGAAACAGATCGCCGACAAGACAGGAGCCGGAGCTCCGAAACTGCTTGACTCCTTAAGTGTCGCAACAGAATGGGCCACAGGACAGGGTTCGCTCTGCGCCCCCTGCCCTATTCGACAATACGTCCAGGCTCTCGAACATAATGAATCGCACTCCCGCCACAGCATAGTGCGTAATTGGCGATGGAAATCATGCCATCGCAACAGTCCCGAGCTAATTTCTGGTTGTCAAATGTTAGAGGCTCAAAGTGCTTGCTGTCCTTACTTGCTGTGTCGTGCTCCTGCCACGGCACCCGCCCATGTTCTGGATGCGACTCCTGTTTCCACGTCCAGAAACTTGGCAGGGCAGTCGTCGATACCCGCGGTGCCACACTCATGTGATGTCTTTGACATGCGATCTTGTGTAGCGTGTAGAGCTGCCTGAAGTTGGTGATTGAAGGATCGCAATCTCGAGGTTGTTCTCGGCAAGCGCCCCAAACCGATTTCGAGCATTGCAGCAGTCGTTGTTCACAGGTCTGGGTTTTCGGGCCCTCAGATTATGCCGCGGTTCGAATTGTATTTACCATCAAGTTCCTTGTTCCGTGTTGCCCCCAACATCTGAAATCCTGAGCCGCACGTTTCCAAGAGGAGCGTAAGAACGACCACTCCTTCGATATCGAGAAAGCAAGTGCAGGTGCCAAGGGGGGGAGGGGGGGAGGGCTGAGGTTTCCGAGTTTAGGGTGTATGTTGCTTCGCGGTCTATAGGTCATGGAGCTTTCTGCAATATGAAGGCTTGGCTGTGACTATGCCTACATACTACATGCCACGATATGGGACCCTCGAACGGACTGCGCCAGAACTTGCTTGCAAGCTTGAAACTAGTGAGACTCCGCCACCTCGCAGTTTTTGATGCCACACATGCGGCAAAAGTCCCACTGACGCGAATCTCGCAGAGGAAGCTCCGTCGCAAACACATCGAGAAAGGCCGGGACTCGGAACTTGATGTTTTGAGTTTGGCGTGGCTTGATGTCTTGCTTTTGCGCACGGAATCCTTGCGCATGGGGTTGCCTGAAGAGCATCCGTGCATCGGAGAGGCTTGCATACTTCGTACAAGTCCTGGCGGCTGAGTGCAATCGCCCTTTATCTTGGGCATGTCCGACAGGCGTTCCGAAATCCTTCACCCTGAACCTTCGATATTTCTCTCTGCGTCGCCAGTCCCTCTGCCCCGAAGCTGTCCATGCTTTCACGAGACTTTCAGAGACTGCTAGCACAGCGCTGCTCATTTGTTTCTATGCCACATCACATCATCCCCCCCCCCCCGCCCCGGATTCTCTGCAGCAGGGCACCATCGTCTGGCACGAGAATCACATGGCTCAGGCGCAGCAGCAAGCAGAGCAATTGAAGCTTGCCACAACTGGGGGGAGGGGGGGCCGGGGGACGTGTGTGTTGCTCTGCTCTTTCTGTCTTTCTGAAACTTAGGCTTCCAGGGAGAGAGGGGATCTCAGAGATTTTGGCGTCTAGGCCTTCCCGGTCCCATTTCGGTTCGTGGCGTGACATGCGTGACGTGTCTCTGTCTAGCGTTCTGCTTCCGGTTTCGGGGGCACCCAAAGGAGCCAAAAGCTGTGTCTCACGTACAGAGGGCGCAACCGAACGGAAAGCAGGAGGAATGCCAAGCCATAGTAGCTCGTATGTATGTTGGGGTCATGCACAGTTTGAGGAAGGTTTGCGAACTTTGATGGCGGCTTCGGGCCGTTAACATTGAAAGTCGACGACCCTCCCGGAGCTTTGGAGCTTTGCCGTCCCAGGGCACCAGCCCCTAGAAGGAGGCTTGAAGCACCAGCTGTTAAAAGCCTCACGAAGTGCTGGAAAGGAAGATGCAAAACAGATCATCTTAGAGCTCCAAGCACAGTATAGGAGACGGAATTGGGGTCCGTAGCCATCCAGCCAGAACTGGAAGACTATTGTCAAACGACATTGGTCGAGAAACATCCTCAAAGAAAGCTCAGGACACTCGACCGGACCGTCTCAGGGAGAAAGGCGCGTGGGCCGGCCCTTAAGAAATCGCAACTTGGGCGCCTTCGTTTTCAGGTTTTCTCTCGGCATTTCAGTGGTGTCTGCGAAAAGATACGTTGAATCAGAAGGGAGCCGTCCGGAGCCCGCCCGATGCCCCGAAGGCCAAGACGACCTGGAGGACCCAGCTGAAACTTCTCGCATCTCGGCGATCAGACGTCTAACCCGTCCTGAGGCCGAGGCCTAGTAGGCCCCCAAGATCCCTAGACCGCCGACTTCCTTGGATGCAGGGGGGTTGACACGCTGCGTGTCTGTCCACGCTTCATACGACCTTCCCTGAATTTGTCCATGAGCGTCGCTGTAGCGTACATTCTCCGGAGAGAACGTTTTCCAGACAGGACGCGCAGACGCGGAACACGCACAGAGATTGTAGTTCATTTCCAGCAGCACCGAACTCTTCATGCAAGCCGTGCTGCAGTCTAAAAGCTCGAAGCCTGTCAAACCTCTCCGCTCTCTGTCGAGTGCATTTTCGAATCCTGGAAAGCATGATTGGAAACCCGAAGATCGCCACAGATGAAAGCAACGAAGCCACTGAATCCAGAAAGAACAGAAGCCAGCCACGGGCCATTTCGGGATATCCTAAAGTGTATGAGTGAGTTCGACACCACTCAAACATGTGCCGACTTGTGCCCTTGGTCGAATCTCCGAGACCGTCTGGCCTGGTACTGTCGCCAATACTCTGACTTGCAGGCCGCAGGTGCAGGAGTTCTTTCCCCTCCTACTCTCCTGCTCTACTCAAACTATGCCACTATGCACTGTGTGCCTCACCAGTCTGCACTTGCGCCTCTCAGCCTCCAGCCTCGTCTTTCGTGATCCCGGCTCTCCCTCTCTTCCACTTCCTAGAGCCCTGGAGTACTGCCGAAGCCCAAGAACTGCGAAGCTCAGTGCCCTTCAGCTTGCACTCAACCGGCCTTCATCTATGCAGAGGGAGGAAGAAAGTCTGTTGCAATGGGATAGGTCTTCTTCAGTGATCCCTGTATTGCCCTCAAGCTTCACCAGAGACAAGACACTGTCATTCAGCCAGTATTATTCGTTTAGATGACCTGACCAACGAGCTCTGATGTTCCGGGCCCATGGCAGTCCCTTCCATACTTCAGCATGTTCATGGTATGCCGATCTTGAGATCCCTTTGCCTGCGGCCCACTGCTCTCGTTGAACCACAGACAATCAAAGCGCAAAGTCGCGACGACAACAAGTCAGGTCAGTTCTGACCGATTCAACAACACGATCATGTTTCTGATCATGGTGCCTTGCTTGCATGAGCTGTCCAAGGGCCTCAGGACGTGAGGATTGGTGTGTCGGCTTCCAGACGTCAGGGTGAAATGTATTCGATGTGGCAAGGGTGCTTGACCTCAACATGCTGGATGACCCCTACCCTGTTTGGCAGAAGAATCTTTGCGAACGGTTAGTGCGTGAAGGACACAGCAAAACGAATCCAATGAAGAAGCAATATAGGAGTCTGGCCTCGCCTGCAACCCGCTATTCAGTCCTGCTATCCGACATCGACCTGTTTCAAGAGCTTGAGATGTGCTGGAGCCCCTGTTCGTGCCTCTTTGTGCCCGGCTCTCCTCGGACCAGAACCACAACCTTGACCCGAAGCTGATACTGAACACTCAGGCCAACGTTGTCCTCATGGGTGTCGAGGCAGTGCATTGCCGGATCTGAAGCCCAGATGTTGGAGTTTGCCCGTTTTGGGCTGTTCGTCGGCAAACACATGTTCGGGCTACTCATTCAAACGGAGGACTATCGCGAATGGGTTTCTGGAGTTCAGGCTAAGTCTTGGGACGAAGAGTCTCGGGTCCACCTCGGCAGCCCACATCGTGGATGGATAGGGGTCTCACTGATATGTGTCGAAGTGCACGAGAGAGAAGTTTTTTCACGAAGCCTTCTCAAAGCCTGCTTGTGTGCAGTCTGCAACCAGTCCTGTAAAGTCCGACTCCGCTTCTTTTTCCACCCCTTGTACACGCGTACCCGAGCAAGCCCGAAAATCCATGGATGCAAAGAAGCTGTGATCAGTTGGACAGGTGGACGTTTCCGCTACACTGGGCCAGGCTCCGTGGGAAGCTTTAGTTGTTTTGTCATGAGGAGTCGTTTGGCTCTCTTCCTCCTTGCGGAATCTGAAAGCGGCATCTATCCCGCGTATACAGATTTAGACACTCCGCCCCACAGCTGCCAGTGCCATTTTGATCGCATGTAAGCTTACATCAGCTCTGCCCCGAGATCCCCCGATCAACAATGTAGGATCTCGATGGGTAGAGGCACTTGAAGTGGAAGCTCCACTCACAACGTCGCCTGTAGAAGACTGTGGTTTGGATAACACGATGTGATCATGTTGATGTCAGGTCGTCTAGTAGGTTGCAGTGAGGTTGCATGGCATCGGGCATCGTATGATTGGTTGGCCCTTGGGTTTTCGTGCGGTTACCTCTGGTTTCTGAATCTGCAGCATATGTTTTCATGCACAGACGCGCATCTCAAAACGGCATGGTTTCGTGACGATTACCCGGGTTCGCGATGGTACCGTGTCGTGCCCCGATCGACATCCCACGCAGCGCCCTCCGTTCGGGAACACATCATGTTGCTCGCACGAAATCGTGCGGAGAGTGTGCTGTCACTACATGGCGTGGCGTGGTCGCTGAACCGCGCCAGTACTTGGGGCAAGTCACCTTTCATTTGTGGTGTGTTTCGTTTTCGACATTGACAACCCCTGTCGGTGCTACGGGCATGCGCGTGTCCTCGCAATCCACTCTTTGAGAGTCCACCACGCGGGCCGCAATGCTGCATATCCAGTCTTTGCGCTATGCGCGTTGATTTTGATTTACGCCTCGAAATGCCTAAAATCCCGCCAGTTGTTGGGGAAACATGTTGGTCGCAGTATTTGGGGGGAAGCAGTTTGGTCATGTCTTTACATCAGGCCAGTACTTGGGCACTTTGGTCGAGGCTTACTTACCGAGGGGAAGGATTTGCACAGGAGTCTGCACAGGGGTTTTCAGAGGGAATTGTTGAAGGGTTTGTGCGGGGGTTTCGAGACGGGTTTCTTGACGAGTCAACAGAAGGGATCCAAAATTACAAGTGTTTAGATGATCGAGTTTGAGGGAGGAGATTATGGAAGTGTTTTTGGAAAGGCGTACTGAACGAGTGATAGGAGGGTTTTTTGAACGATATTCGGAGCTGCCTCGCTGCTCTGAACGCTTTAGGAGCACTCGTTCTCTAGCGGCAAAGGAGAGAGGATAAGGGACAAGGGATGTTCGTCCTGCCAGGACGAAATCCCGGCCTGGTTCAACACAGTCAACATGGCGATTGTCGGCATCTTCGTGGTTGAAACGATCATGAAGCTCCTCGGCTTGGAGTCTGCTGTGCCTACATGTCGAAGTACTGGCATGTACAGAGAGTGGAGATTTAGGCCATCGAGCTTTGCTGGTTTGTGTCCTGTAGTAGTCCTTGTTGTGGAAGTGGTGCTTCTGTCCCGCAAGTGTTCAGACCTCTGTCCGAAGCTCTGTACTCTGGGGCCCTGGGGATGGTTGCAATCGCGTTGCTTGGTTCCGATTTCATCGGAGTTGGCTTTTGCCAGAGGATCTGTACCCATCCGGGCATAATACGAGTCATTTTCGATTCCCATATGTAGCATATGCCGCTGCAACCTCGCAATGCCAGGCAAAGCCTTTATGTTCACTTCGCCATTGCCAGCCTCAGACCTTTTTGTAACGTGAGGTGCTCCACGCATCGGCCGGAAGATTAGCAAATTCGGCTACAGTCAAATCTCTATTACAGTCAAGCCTTCCCTTTCATGAAAGGTTCCCAGGACTTCTTCAGTCTTGAAAGCCCTAAACCATCAAGGCACCTGGCTTTTGGCTGCGCTGGCTTCTGGTGCGGATCCGACTACGGCTGGACCTGTGGGGACTGGGGGTAGAGGGCCAGGACGTCAGCGATCACCAATGCCATTCCCACCGGTAGAACCGGCAAGATCACCAAAGCCCTGCCCCAGACATTTAAGCCTCTTCATGATCTCGAAAGCTTGTGGTCCATCGTCCAGATAGCATTTAGCCTCCCAAGTTTGAGCATTTGGCGGTCTTGCGACACTGCTTCCTGGATCGCCTACATCTGCATGTAGATTCTACCTCGTTTGTCTAGACGGGCACGTGCCCGCCTTGGACCAGACTGCATGCCTTTGCCGAGATACGGAGGTTGCGTGAAAGACAAGGAATTAGACCTTTATTCGAGAGGAGCTTCGATGGATGCAATATAGGTGGTTATCACCACAGTCGCACGAATATTCCTGCTGGAGCTGGGGTGAGGTTGGGAGTTTTGCTGTTGTCGGATGCTGCGTTCCCCATCAGGAACATATTTGATTTCGCCATCGTCCTCGTGTCCGTTGCCGCGCCTTGACTCTTTCAATTCTGCAGCCCCCAAGCCATGCCGTAGAGCTCGGGACTCTGAATGAGATTCTGCATGGCCTGTCTCGACAGGTCTTGACAGCGTCTACCTTTCAGAGCTTGTGACCCCTTCTGTGTCAGTAGTGACCTGCACTGTAGAGCCACCGACGTTACAGCAGGGCTGGTTTCAATCGAAGAAATTTTGTTGTTGTCGAGGGATTTCACAAGGCGTTCTGAGAAACTGAAGTGCGCCCACCTCGGCCTCCGCTCCGGGACTGAAAAATGACCCAAGCTCGCCTCGTTCGCATCCTGTGGGCATGTAGCTATGGCCCTTCGCCGACCATTGCTTTTATCTCGTGAATTTGCAGTTTCGTGATTGGGGAGGCTTTTTTGCGACGTGCCGAACCCAAGCTCATTTGTACCTCTAATAGCGCCACGAGCCTCAACCCTTTTTGCAGCAGAGGAAGTTGGCTTGGACATCTGGGCACGGAGTGCAGATGCGAACTCCGGACAAGCGCCCTGGCCGAAACAGGGGATGTCCTCAGACATAAGAGCCGTAGTGACGCGCTTCGGAGGAGGTGGCATTAAAGATGTAGGGTCATGAAAAACAATTAGAGCATTGGATGCACATAGACAAATCAGCGAAGCTACAGTAGCTGCAGTGCTGCAGCGAGATGGAGGAAAGGGTAGCGTTGGCCCAAACCTAAACCCGGATGGTACCCTCTTCCGAACCGAAGGCAGTAGTATTGTTTGGAGGGACGAAAGTCCGTCGCCTGCATTTAGCATGATGCTCTGAAGGATAACTCTCGTTATGGAGCAGTAGCAGCAGCTGCGCAAGTGGACGGCCCTTTGATGTCAAGCCCAGAACTCACAAAGGTGCGCATGTTGCGGACCGTGCGGCTCATACGTGCTCTTCGAGGAATGAGGATCGACTGTCTGTGTTTTGTTTCCCACTTCGGGGTCATGCACAAAGCTCTGCTTAGACCGAGGCTGCATCAGGGCCCCGTCAAAACGAACTACGGGCTATTTCAACCCCTCGCCAATCTGTCATAGGGGCATTTCGTATGGCTGAAAGGACTACTTAATAAGGTTCTTAAGGGTATGGCACCGTCATGCCATAGTTGGTCAAAGTGACTTAAATGTAAATCCTTGAAATGCGAGGCATTGAGAGTTCTGGTGATGCAACCGACCCGGGCTACTTTGGATTGCCGATTTGGTGCATGACTTAAGGCGTGAGTTTGGGTCGCAACGCCAGGTCGTACGGTGTCGGCCTTAGGATCAAAGTCCTTATCCTAATCCTTGAAAACTAAGCTTTGCATGTCATGCACTAAACTTCCATAAGTGGAGGCTGGTCCGGCTATTTCGATATGTGGTTGCTTTGCGAACGCTCCTGCTGTCCATCATCGCCACCACGGGTCTCTCGGACAGATATCCGTTCAAGCACAATACAGAGAAAGTGCCCTGGAGAGAGCGAAGAAAATCAAAACAGTCAAAGATCACCAGCTGTGACCGACCTCGCCCATGCAGCCAACAGCCAAGCCAAGTCTTAAAAAGAGCCCACCAATCAGCGCCCTTGAGTAGTTGCTGCGCACGGCCTGTTTTCGAGCTGGCGTACAAGCCGCGTTCCTGCCACAGCCAAGCATGCAAGTCCGGCCTTCACACGAATCCTCACCAGAGCAAAACCGAGCCCAAGCCATCGATGCGGGAAAGGTAGTAGCGAGCTTCCAGGCTCCGGAGAGTGAGCTTGCAGAGGGACAGACGGCGTATGGCGAGCCCCAGCTCACAGTCTTTATCTGATGAGGCTCTCTCTTTTGGACGTTCCTGCTTTTCCTCATGCTGTCATACTCGTTTGGCATGGCCATCACGCAGCTGCTCGGCCGCACGGAAACGACATTCTGGCATGTACCAGTCTTGCCGATATAGGGCCTTGAGGCATGGGGTCTTGCCTCTGGTGGATGCTGCCCGCAAGCAGCTTGAAAGCCTCAATGGACCCAATGGTGACTTTGAACAGTCAAGGTTCGCGCTGGACCAGTGTCGACTACAGGCTGCGCACCTCTGCCTTTAGCTTGAGGCTGTTGTTGTTCGCAAGTGCCCTTACTCGTAGTGATCGAACGGCACGGCAGTGAAGGCTCAACTTCGGGTTTCATGTGGTCTGGGGTATCAGCGATTTCAGCCATACAGGCGAACTTTGCAACGTTTGCACCCTCCCCCACAAGCACCTCAGGCCTGGCCTCTGCCAACCCCTGCCTTTACTGCTGCTGCCGATGGTACTGCTACTGCTTTTACTACTACTGCTACTACTACAACGACTACGGCTACGACTATGACTACGAACGACGACGATTACTACTACTTCGTCTTCTTCTGCCACTGGTGCACGGAATGATGGTCTGGAGATTGTATGTGCTGCATATGACGTCCCGTCCCGGTTGCGCGTGTGTGTGTGTTCTCTTCTTTTCTATGTCTCTTGTTCTTGATGATTTGTCAATTCTACTTTCTGCATCTTCTATGACAGACTACGATTTTTCCGTACATATAAGTATGCAACATATATCTTCCCTTGTCCTCCTAACTTCTATATCCTCAAGTTCAGAAGCCAGCAGGCCATCGAGCAAACCATGGACCCGAATGCGGTACCGGACTGTCCAGAGGCTTTGAGGACCGTGGGTGCGGGGGAGATTTGCAGAGGCGTGGCCCAAACGCCGAAGTTATGGAGCTGCCTTTGAAGATCTTTGAAGGCCTCGGATTTTTCGCATACCCTGGCCGCCCCAAGACGTTTACAACACACTGGGAGTTCTGCTATAGGCCACAAAAGCCACGAAAACCTTGGAACTGCCAATGCCCGGCCTTTTTTTCCCCAACGGGAGCTCATGCCACGTGACGTTGCTGGATCCTCTGAGGATTATGTAGAGACGGTGCGGATGTTTGCTTGAACAGTAGACCAAGCCGGCCTCGCATGCTTGCAGAAGCCACAGAACCTCCAGAGCCTGAGTCCTGAACGTGAGCTGACAGCACAGAGCTACAGGTGCCTTCGCGGGCCTCAGCTTCAATCTTCAAGTTACCGTAGCCACAGGCTAAACAGCCGGCGCCCAATTCTCCACGAAGACTCGAATTGAGGAAGCGTAAGCAGGCCTCTCTAAAGCCTAAAAGCTTGAGAGGCTGCAGGCGGCTTCAGGCGGCTTCAGGGCTGAGTCCTTGACGGAGGAAGTACTGGTCCAGTGTTCCGGACAGCATGCTCACGCTGCTCGGATTTGGCACCCGTCTCAACCTGTTTGAAGCAACTTCAGTGCTGTTGGAAGCTTCTTGTCGAAGGCTCTAGTCGCAGAGACTTGTGACAGGTCTTTTGCCGCAAGACCATGAATGCAAGAAGGAAAGCAGCAGAGTGGGAAATCAATGGGATCTAAGTCCACGCAACCTCAGCCGAGCAGATTCGAACAGCCCATGTACAGTATCCGCTGCCTATGCGAAATCAAAGCTCACCTCGGCGCCCGAGCTTTGAGGCTGTTCCTTGCGATCTGTGGTGGAATCAGCTGGGACGAAGCGTTCCGACCCATACGACAGTTCTCCGTCGTGGGGACAGTTTTGCTGCCGGGACTGCATTGCGAGAGCCAGGAAGTTCAAAGGGAGTCTGTTTCGGCCCGGCAGCTGTTGGCAATTCCTGTCGGTGTTGCCTCGCATCCTGTCGTCTAAGCAGCACGTCTTTTGCAATAGTTTGCTCTTGGTCTGCCGTGAAGGCAGAAGCTTGGCAGCGCACACTAGAAGAGAAGGCAAAGCGTCAGTTAAGTGGCGAATCGCGCGAGAGCCACACTGCGAGACCACCTCTGCTGAGTGGGAGGTCCGCCGCAGTGTACATGTTGCAGCGCGGGCAGGCGTTCGCAGTAGATGCTTCTTGTCTCAGCTGCGATCCCTTCACAAATTCAATCGGATATGCTTTCTGGCTTTATCTTACTTGTGCGGTACGTCCACACAGGCAACGAGGTTGGCAAAGTGGGCCCCCAACGCCGATAGTCGAGGCTCCGTCGGCGGCACAGCACAGCGACATATCTGAGACTTGCAAGTAAGTCGACGCGAAGAAGTACGTTTCACCCACGACGGCCGTCCACATTTCAATCTTGAGGTTGGTCATGGCGCACACCTGGTGCCTCGAACCAGACGTTACGCCGGACTCCGACCACATCCGGGTGCCAAGCATGCATTTCCGAGCCCAGATACATTTGCTGTGCCGACTCCATCCTCACACAGGACTCCATCCGATCTCATGCAGCATCCACGGGCCAACCATGAAAACGTCCAGATCAGACTCCCTCCATTCACGCACAGCGCTGATCCTTATGAGCAGCTCCGGAGCCTCGGTCGATTCTGGCAACCTGCCAAAAATGCACACGCATTCATAGAGCTGAAAAATGCCTGACGTAAGCTTTTCAATACGCCGTAAGGAAGCTCTTGCAATGTGCATCAAGTGCGACGCCTGCCGATAGAATCGACTTCAGGCCTCGACGAAAGCATTTCCAAGGCTAAGAGACGGGGGGGGGGGGGGGGGGCAAAATCGAGGTTTGTGCTGCTCGCAGCCTTCGAAAGTGCTGCCGCTGCCAGCATAAACAACATTTGCATGCAGCCCTTAAAGCCTTTCGAACATTTAGGGAGCTTCTGCGTCGCTCCCAAAGATTGAAGCCACCCCTACTACCCCCTACTCCAGCCAGCACAAGCAAGGCAAAAAGACTCTTGCAAAGGCTCTTGCTGTACATCTTCATAGCAGTTTTCGCAATTTTGAACGTCGTGACCGGCGTTTTCTGAGCCTTGGACTAAAACAGAAAGAGCCAGCGTCAGCACGCATTTCAGCCTGTGGTACAAGTCACGCTACAGTCATCCGTTAGCTCCAACTTCGCACCCTACTTCAACTCTCAATCTTGGAAGGTTGTGGCTTGTCATTCCCTGGTTTGTTGGAGTGTTACTGTTGGTTGACATGATCTGAACAAAGTAAGGACAGACGAGCGACCCAATCTGTCATGCGAAAAGAACAGAGACTTGTGAAAATGAACCAGCTTTTATTGGTTCCTTTGGTCGGAAGATCCTCCGAGGAGACCGACGTGAGCCCGGAAAATTAGACCTAGGCTCTGACCCGTCCCGTGTGCCAGTATGATAAATTTGCTAGTGTGGCTGAGGCTACCTGTTGCCGGTGTTCCATTCTAGGCTGCAAGCCCTGCACGGCTGTCGAATCTCCATGCACCACGGGACCACGCCCTCGTACGCTTGCGAACGAAACGGTCCCATGGTTCCCTTCTTCTGGTCGAAGGTAACACTGCGATTGAGAGCGCCAGCGCCGACAAGGACCATACATGGGGCTCGTGGACAGCATGTCAGCAAAAAGTTGGCCATAGACAAAATTCATGCAGATTCCCGTAGATTTTTGAGTGTGAGGGTGAGGAATCACTTGCCGTTTGAGCTTTCCAAGAGCTGGACCAAGCCTTTTCGTAGTGTGGGCACAGTCGGTTCGGGCGTTAGAGCTGGATGTTGACCTGTTGGTTAAGATGTGGCCAACGTGTTAAGCACCCCACCACTGCACCACCCCGCCCCTGCTTCGGTGTCTTAGTCTTCCTTTTTTGGAACTTATCCGAGCGTTCAAGCGCGAAGAGGCATTTGATAGCAGATGCTTTCCGCTCGGGGGAGGGAAGTTTGGAACACCTCATCAAGCTCAAGCTCGTTCGTACAGGAACTGGCCACCGTGAGGCACGAGCGCAAGACGAAGAGCCAAATTGCAGCTTGACGGATAGCCGTGGTGTTCAGGTATTGTGCATGCATCGACTTTGCGTCCTGTCAGGCGAACGGCACCAATGTTTTGGCATGATCCATGCGATCTTAGAGTCCTGCAGATCTTGAGGCTTTGTAGCTTGTGGGTCTTGACGTTGGAGGTTAAGGATGGTCGATGCGTTTTTCTCAACTGTGGACTGGAATTGGTGTTATTCCTCGAATGTCGGCCGAGACAGAGCAGTAGGAGTATGTAGAAGCAACAAAAAACTGACAACTAGTAGCACGAGCAGCACGGCAGCAGCAGCAACTTAGCCGCGGCAGGAGTTGCTGTACCACTTGTCGCGGTAGCGGTCTGTACTGGTACTAGTACTAGTAGCAGTAGTAGTAGTAGTAGTCGTCGTCGTCGTAGTAGTCGTAGCAGTAGTAGTCGGAGCAGCAGCAGGAGTAGTAGTAGTAGTAGTAGTAGTAGTAGTAGTAGTAGTAGTAGTAGTAGTAGTAGTAGTACTAGTAGTAGTACTAGTAGTAGTAACAGCAGAAGCAACGGCAGTAGTGGCGGTGGCGGCGGCGGCGCTGGCGGTGGTCATCGTCGTAGTGGTAGTGGTAGTGACAGTGGGAGTAGTTGTAGCAGTAGTAGTAGTAGTAGTAGTAGTAGTAGTAGTAGTAGTAGTAGTAGTAGTAGTAGTAGTAGTAGTAGTAGTAGTAGTAGTAGTAGTAGTAGTAGTAGTAGTAGTAGTAGTAGTAGTAGTAGTAGTAGTAGTAGTAGTAGTAGTAGTAGTAGTAGTAGTAGTAGTAGTAGTAGTAGTAGTAGTAGTAGTAGTAGTAGTAGTAGTAGTAGTAGTAGTAGTAGTAGTAGTAGTAGTAGTAGTAGTAGTAGTAGGAGTAGGAGTAGGAGTAGGAGTAGGAGTAGGAGTAGGAGTAGGAGTAGGAGTAGTAGGAGTTGTTGTTCTAGTAGGTGCAGCGGTAGGTGTTGTAGTAGGAGTCGGAGTAGGAGTAGTGGTGGGTAGAGGTGGTAGGGGTAGTGGCAGTGTTGGTGGGAGTCGCAGTGGAGTTGGTACTGGTCGCGGTCGTGGTAGTGCTTGATGCTAGCCAACGTAAGCCTCACGAGCAAGTGGATAGCGAAAGGCTCGTAAAGCCTCCATTCGGCTCACACAGGAAACTCTCCGGAAGATCTTCGAGGCGCATTGTGAAATCTATGCAATTCAGGGAATTTGAGGGTTTCCATACTCCGCTGACACCTGCTGCACCTCCTCGGATGTGTGAGAGAGATGGTTGCACATGGCCCAACTTGCCGAGGAGCCGCCCCCTAGCTTGGAATGGACTGTGCATCTCCAGATTTCACCTTCAGATGGTTTTGGTTTCTTCGGCTATGATTAGGCGAGCTGGAACCGAAAACGCTCCTGCCCCTACGACGGGCCTCAATGTAACCAAGTCCGGCTCCTGATTTTGGCGAGGAGATGGATTTCTCCAACGCGGACACCATCAGCACCTCGCAATTGTTGACGGCTCTGTGCGTGTGTGATAAAGATTTAGTGCAAAGCCTGACGGGAAAGTTGCAAGTCTGGGTCTTTTACTGTAGGCCTTTCTGCTGTGCCTTGGTTGCTGAGATCCTGCGAGAAGAAGACGCTGTAAGACACGCCGAGACACACCGATCATTTTGTTGTGGGGACTTCGGGATTGGTGTGACATGAGACACACAGCCTGGCTGACCAATACCGTTGATCTGGATCCGGGGCTTGGCGAGCTGGAAGTCCTTCGAGTTGGACCCTTTTGCCGTTTGAAGGCTTAGCCCGGGAGTGTCCCAAGCTCAAAGCAGACCTACAGGGCTCGCGGGGAAGCGCTGTGCAAGTAAGGCATCCACGACATCGAAAGGGCGATGGCACACGGCACTCTGTGCCGTGGCACTGTCAGAGTACCGAACAAGTTCTATGGTTAGCTGCACGCTGGCCTTAACAGTTGTGGGATGTATGTTAGACTTCCGACCCATGGAGCTTGAATTTCGTGGGTCGTCAACTGTGGTATTTACAGGTGGGTCTGCATGTCACGCCAGGACTGTTCGCAACGGTTTCGGAATCAGGATTCGGGTACAGGATTTCAGAAACGCAGCTTTCTGCAAAGGTTGAGCACTGACAGAGTCAGGAGGGCCTTTTTGTACAGTGTCGATGCTCCCCACTCAGGTCCGACTTCCTGGAGTCCATGAGCATCTCCACGGAGGATGTGACTTGGCTCCACTAAGAACTTCTCAGGAACTCCTGTGTTGAAGGTTCGCAGTGCTTGAAAAGGATGTTGCCTTCGGCAGGGCTGACCATCCAAAGTGCCAAGAAAGTGACTTGTGCAGCTCTTGGATTTCGTTTACACGGTGGCAAAGGTTGAGTCTCCACAGGATGGCAAGCCTGTGGTGAATGGGCGGCCAGACTTGAAAGGTCACGGAGTTTGTTTGAGTGCCGAGCACCACCAGGTCTGGACTTTCTTCATGCTCATCGACCTGAACGGGGACGGCTCCTCTGCCGCGAGGGATGCACAGAAGTTCCACTTCACAGAAGGCGCGAGGTCCGAACAATTTGAACCGACTGGAGGATGATGTGTCACTGCGCAACTCTAGTCACGAGGCGCGAGAAGGATGGGACGACGAGACTTATTTCTTGGTGAGCATGAATAGCACATCATCAGGCAGGATGTGCACCCCCGCAATTACCCTGTAGAGTCACTGTAGAGCATTCCCTTTGCTTGGGTGGGGGGTCTTTAACTTTACTTGCGTGTGGAGTTGATCGTTGCAGAATCAGCAGCCAATGAGCCTGAGGACTTCTCGATCTCGAAGAGTTCGTCTCTGGATGCATGCAGTGCTTCGGCAGCAAGAAGGTTTGGAAGAAGAGTGCTCGGGATGGACGCAGGCGATCTTCCTAGGTTCGACTTTGGATACATAGACAAAACCTGGCCCAGTTACCTGAGAGAAGCTCCCGCTTCCTTGACGTTTTGGATGCTGTCAGCCTTTGGACTCTTCCTCCTGCAAAATGAGGTTGCATGGGCCTGCGCGGAGCATTCAGCTCGCGAAGATGAGCTACGAGATTCTTGGGCAAAAGGTTCCGGCTGCTGGCATGTCTGCAGCAGCCGGCTTGGATGCTCAAACTTAACCCACAGAATTCGGAATACAAATCCTTAAAGCCCATCAAACCTCAGAGACAGTTAGGGTCTTTACCAAAGCTGAGCAGATTGAGAATGTATCACCGGGCGAGACATGTGCTACGATAAGGCAAGGAGGCGGTATGCGGCAGGAAGTTGACGCAGGCCTTTGGGCATGTTGAATGCAATAAGCTATGCGTCGACGGCACGTTGGTAAGGGAAAAGGGCACGGATGGTGCATTTCATGTTCTTCCTTTGATGTTTCCTGAACTACAAAACCCTGCCAGGGCGAGGACTTTCGCGCAGCGTAGAGAGAGACCCCACTGGAGCCAGTAGCAGGTCTTGCACAAACCGCATGCCGGTACGGTGAAGCCGCCTGACATCTGGAATCACCTTCTCTGGTTCACACCCAGCTCTTTCCCGGCATCAAATGCTGCAGTAATCCTTACTTGCACCAAGCTGAGGAACAAGGTCGCCAGGAACGAAATTCGAGGCGTCGCGGAGGACCCCCGTCTCTTGGGCATCCCTGAAGGGCCAGGGGCAGCTAGAGGCTGACGACGACAATCATGCTTACAGCCACAGTACACGTACAATACGACGGAATGATCCAATTTACTTTTGGCTGCTGTTGACTTTACAAAATTGTAAACGTGCCCCACTCTAGGTGAATCCTCCCAGACCGCAAGCCCTGAGACTCGGACCGAAACACTCTGCATGATCATAGTATGTTTACATATAACATATGATGTGATATGATTTATATATATATATATACACACATACATACATACATGAGTAATTACATATATACATAATATACACACACATTGACTGATCGTGAGCAGTCGTCATTGTAGTAGACGTCGCTGCAATGGCGAGAGCGGCAAGGTCATTCGTCTTGTAGTGTTGCACACAACCCCCCCCCCCCCCCCGCCCCAAATCGTCCAGACGCAGAGCGCGATCACTGAATCGCGGAGCCGCAGACAGGAGCAGTTTCAGACCTACGGGCTAGAGGAGGCTTTAGCCTCTTGGGATTTCGGGGCACACTTCGAGCACCTTTGGGGCCGGCTTTGCTCAGGACAACCCCCGAGCACAGAATCGATCTAGGGGTGGAGTCGGACTTATTCCGGAGTCTCAACAACTGGCCGCTGTGACGCAGGCCCTGACGCCCCACAGCCCGAAGCGGGAAGGCTCTGTGACTGCGAGCTATGCAGACATCATCGGAAACTTCAAATTGTCCTCCTCACATGTTGACATCCCCCTCGACTGCTTCCATTGCTGCGCTCCTGTTGCAGGAGCTGAGGGAGCTGTCCGATCAGGTGTCCGAGCTTGTGGCAGAGGTGGCCAGTTCGGCCCAGGCCGCAAAGCGTGCTCATTTGTGGTTGGGTGTCTTGGTCTTGGGTCTGGGTTGTGAGAAGTTTCAGAGCTCCGGGGGGAGATACTAGATCCCTCGAGTTCGTCATGGTCGGAACTGAGATGCCATTCCAGCAAACCGGAAGCCGATGTCGAGAAGGTCCGTTTTCAGAGCAAAGCCCCGGTTCGGAATCCCAGCTAGATCATCAGCGGCGACAGCGAGTTGAGCTCACCAGCAACCGTTTGAGCTGTAAACGCGAAGATGCAGGGAAAAGCGTCTACTTCAATATAACCTGCGGCTGTAGCAATTCACGGCTTTGTGTTCAAGACGGCTGTCCCGTCCGACTGTCTTGTGCGTGTAGGCTGAGAGACGGGAAGGCAGGGCAGAGAGCAGCGAAGGATACAGAGATACAGAGGCGGGCCAGAGGGATCCCTGCAAGAAGCCTGCTCTGAGCAGGCCATGACCAGAGAATGACAAAGATGTAAGACCGTTTCTCATAGATTGCTTCGCTAGGATCTCCCACTTCCAGTCTTGCCGTGACGACGATTGTTTCAATTTGCGGGCTCGGCATCCAGGTCGTGGGGGTTCAGCGTTTCTTTGGGTTGCCCAAGGTCCGAACCGAAGTGAAGTTGGTCACCGTGAGAATCCGCGGGGCCTTCGGAGTTTCAGTCTTCGACAGAGTCGCTCAGACCCTTCGTCGCCTGCATCAGGAGCACCGGCGTCGCATCACCAGTTTCTGAACCGCGAGTCGATGCGACCGAGGTGGTATGGCTTCTGTGAATTACCGTTGTTGGGATGGGCAGGGAATGTCGCGTGAAGTTGACGGACTTGATCCGTTGATGAGCTTGGCCGATGAGGTAAGTGTCACGAAGTGACCCTTACCGTCTTTGTTACATAGTATTTAATGAGTGCTTGTCGAGACAAAATTTAAAGTTGTGTGTTCAGGTCAGAGGTCAGCGACTTTCTTGACTTGTGTTTACCTCGCCTTCGCTTGCAGTGGACCCGGAAAGACCAAACGGTGGTCTCTGGAAAAAGACAGTCAGAAAGTCAGCATGGACCTGGACTCGAACGTCACAAAGCTTAGACAAGCGCGCTTGAGAATTCAGTGCCCGTTGGATCGCGCAGCTCGAAACCCTGTGTCGGAGATCCGGAATCCGGAGCACTACCTTTCTTTTCCAATGGCTTCAACTTCTTAAGAAGCCGCATTTAGGAACACTCCAAAAACTGGGATCTCGAGCTTCGATGATGATTGGGTGTTCCATCACCCGTCCATCGTTCAGTTTCAAGCTTCTCCGCGAAGACTCCGCAGCATGGATTGCGCCACGAATCGGCGACAGACCTACTCCGACCACTTCAGCAGGCTCGCGCCAGCCTGTGCTGCAGGCTTCTGTGTGACAAAGAGGCTGACCTGCGAGCTGCCTCCATGCACTGGTCTTGATACCGCAGGGCAAGAGTCATAGAACGGTACGTCCATTCTTCCCGCTTCGGCCTGTCCCGCGCGCGAGGAGATGCGCGATCAGATGCGCCGTGGGTCGGTGATGCGTGCGGCTGGCTGGAGCTGAGCAATGACAAGACCCCAAGCCCTGAGCGCTCGAAACCTGAAAAAGATTCAGAAATTAGTTGATGTGCCGTTGAAGTCGCCAGAGCTCATTGCCGCTAACTTCACATTAGGGGTCCACCATCTCGATGGTCCCTGGAGAAGGTTGCGACACGTTTCAAGCCGGGATGGCTTCAGCACGCACATCGACACCCGGTTCCACCTTTCTGCATCTCTCCCCCGCGAGTTCCACAAAAACGGGCAGGTCGTTGTTATGGTTGGATAGGAGTGAAAAACTGACTGACCCGCAAACCCCTCTCTGCCTCCACCTTGATGCTCGAAAAGGCCATGGTGCTAACATTAATTTAACTCCGTGATGCTTATCACCATCATACTTGACTGCAACTTCTTTTTGCCATAGCCCCGCAACGACTGCTCGCTCTATTTGCGGCCATGTTCGCTAAGCTTAAACTCCCTGAGCCTTCAGTCCAAAACTTTAAGGTCTCAAGACGGCTTACAGCTGAAGGCTTCGGCCGCAGAAGTGTTTGCGCCTTGGCATTGCGATCCTGCTGCAGATTCCAAGATGCAACGAGACGCTGAACAGATTTCGCTTCAATGTCTTGGAAGAATCGCTGCAGGAATTTAGGGTCTGACTCGGCGTGAGTCGGATTGCTGGTCCAATGCAACAAGCTTCAAAAGACTGCAGCTAGAATGGTGATGGAGTTTTTCGGGCAGGTTCTGCCCTGGTGTCTCGGTGCAGGCACTGAACTGCAATGCGTATTCCGCGATCTTGAACGTAACTTCGAAGAAAGTGCTTCTCGCCAGTTAAATGTTTCGAAGCTACCCCAGTGCTCACACTGCAAGCTACGTGGCTGAATACGTAGAGATGTGGAGAAAGATGCAAAAGTGATGGAGTAAAGCAAGATTACCAGCACCAATCCAAGTATCTAGAGAGTTGTCATCGTTGCACTCTCCTTCATGTGCTGTTGCCGGTGCTTTGTTTAGGACTGCTGCCCTTATCCCGGTGTCGAAGACGATCGGGTTTGTGGCTTTGTTTGTCTGGCTGTGAACGATGAAACCTGGCATGGAAGCCATCATTGTCCTCACCGTCCTCACCGCAGCACTGTTGCTGCAGTCTCGGAGGGACATCTGAAGAGCGCATGTCTCGCATGGTCTTTTTCCCTGCTTAAGAGCCCCTGGCGCCACGTGCCCAAGCCCCAGCCCTGACTCCACTTTCCCAGCTTGGCGTCTGCAAAGACAAGCTGCACAACCTCATCGAAGCTTTGCCTGCACTGCTTTGCTGCCCTTGCCATGGAGCTGGACATGGAGTCTGAGCATCCATGGATGCCATGCCGGATGCCAAGAACCCCTCGGAATGGAGCTTGAGCGCTTGGAGTGTACATGTTGCTGTGGAAAACGAACATGCTCTGCCGTTTCAACTCGACACTCGGGAGTCTCTCTAGTCGGGGCTTGGTCACAGAATCCCCACGCTGCCATGGCTCAAATATGGCTGACCCATTGCAGGTGACGACTCCGAGCCCCTGACCAGGGAGAAGCGCGGAGAGGGGAAAGGTGGTCCGCATGAGCTGCAGGAACGGGGCGCCCGGGGGGCCGAGTTCACCGCGTTACTCTGAGATTTAAAATTCTGCGGGCTAGGCTTGCTGAGTGCTCTGCACCAGGATATAGTAATGGATGGAAGGCCACGGTCGTAAGTCGGGTTCGAGACCAAAGATGAACATGCACGTCTCCAGATTAATGATAGTCTCTTCCGTCACCCTCAATCCAGCTGTCGAGAATCACCCACTTAGGTCTCCGTTTGTCTCAAACAGCACTAGGCCATGAAGAGTCGAGCTTCAATCCGACGATCTCCAAGTTGCCAAGCCCCCCCCCCCCCGCCCCGCCCCACAGGAGCTGCGCCGCTACCTGGAAGACGCCTTTGCGAAGCAAGCGGCCACGCTGCAGGAGCTGAAGGCCCCGTGGGGGCTTCGGTCTGTTTGGACCTTGCGGGTCTTATGGGTCTTATGGCTTATGGATTTTTCAATTGATCTTGACCATGGGGCGGACTGTGCAGTCCGACGGGTAGTCTTGTGCACCAGCTCTGGATGGTAGAGGTCAACAGTTGCAGGCTTGTTGTCCAGTTCGGGACGTCGTCTGGCCTTTCCAGCTCGGACGGGTAAAACCTTTGGTCAAAAGATCAGTTCATGCGTCCGGCTCTTGCGGCAAGCGTTCATGGCGGGGGTCTGAGCACGGGTAAGGACTGAACCCACGGTTGCGATTCTGGCTTCAGGGCGCCAGCACTCGTCTCGTGTTGCTTTTGTCTCTGCCAGGTGCAGCTGCGTGGTGCTAGCACCGTGCACACCTTCAGCATCCCGGTGTCTGGGCGGCTGCAGTCGGCTTGTCGGAGGTTCTGGTGCCGGGCTGGGCTTTATTCCCCCCGTTTTTCGCCAAGGTGCCAACCAGACCCGCGTCACAGAGGGAACCCACGGATGCAGACACGGTCACGGAGTCCTGGGAAGAAGCGGCTGCCACCAGGCGTCAACGAGATAGGCCGCGGCATCGGAGGAACTCTTCGAAGGTAATGGGCCTGCGGGCAAGCCACATCATGTTTGCGGTGCATCCAGATGCATATGCACATGCATCGATTTGCATATCCCTACCCATGCGTATGTATGCGTACATACACACATATGATAGTATGTAGAGGTAGAGGACTTACCTCAGTGCTTTTCTTCTCATGCGTACAGCCCTGTTGAGTCGCAGTTGCATCCAAACGTTTGTCTGCATGTGCATTCATCTGTTGCTTTATGTGTCTGTCTCCAGAACCAATCTAGCAGAGAGAGAGAGAGAGGTAGCTAGATGGGCGCGTGCCTGACAGAGGCTACGTACTTCCGCTGAAGTCCTCCGTGGGTTCCGGGCACTCAAGCTCGTGTTGCATGGTCCCGATTCGTAACCTGCAGCTCCGAATCGCATGTCTTTTTCCCAGCCCCAGTCGTCCAAAACGCCCGAACTGTTGGGAGTTGTGCCTGTCATCGTCTTGTTCTTTGCACGCCTGTCAGGCTTTGTTGCATGACTGTCTCTTGTGATAGTGTTCGCTCTCCCTCCCTCCCCCTCTCTATCTCTCTCTCTCTCTCTCTCTCTCTCTCTCTCCCTCTCTCTCTCTCGCTGTCTCTCTGTTTCTCTCTCTTTCTGATACCGCAATTGCCGTGTACACAGCTTGTTATGGAGTCTGGAGGGATGCCATTGTAACCGTAGCCGCCACGCAAACGCTTGATAACGTTGGCTGCGCCATGATAGTGCTCATTTAAACGGAACAAGAACTTCGTGTCACAACGGCACGTTGGTACGTTCCATGATGATGATCGCGCACGATGAAAGACGCGTCTCACACTTCGGGTCTGGTCTGGAGCCCTGCGGGTCGCTTGGTGAGATTTGCGAGCAAGTCCCGGGCGGGTGCGGATGGGTACAGGTTTTGGTGTTCTGAAACAGTGTAAACTCGAACTTTGGGTTCCGTATGGCAAAACTGCGATCGTCATAACATCACTTCCAAATCCGATCTCCGAGACTCCCGCCAGTGTTGATCCTGAGGCGAGCCCGGGCACCAGCAGCTTTAACGACAGGGCTCCGAGTCGCCCGGCTTTGTAGACCAACACAGCGGCTTAGGGAGCCGCAAGGTTGGGGGTTTGGGGCTGCGAGTGGGTCTCGGCCTCTTTCGGGCCCCGAACTCACTGAACTGCCGTCCTATCCCGTCATGGAAACCTCAACCTTAAGGAAACACGTGCGAAGGCTCCTGAACCTCAACACGACCGCCTTGCAGAAAGGCCGGCTGTCGGCTGCATCGGGCCGTTCTGGGTCCTCTTTGGCTGTGCCAGCTCCTGCAGTGCCACCGGCGATTGTTCCCAAGCTTACAAGCATGGCTTCCTGTTTTTCGTTGGGCCTGGGTATTGAGGAAGACCCCCAAGCCCTGAGCCTTAGCCCCTTGTAGAGACAGACTCGTCGTAGATCCTTCTTGCAGCTGTTCGGCCGAGACCCAGCTGTCCTCCACCTACCCGCGGGAGTCCGCGGGCCCGGTCCCTTCCATGGGCGCCCGGCAGTCCTTCTTCCGAGGAGCTCTGCAGGCGGCTTATGTAGGCTAGGATGCGGTCTTGGTTTTGGCCGAAGCTCCTACTGGGTTGAGGGTCAGCTTCGGTGCTCCAAGCTTAGACATCTCCATAGACTTGCAGCACTCGATCGTGGGACAGTGGGACAGGGTGCATACGGCGCGGAGGAATTCCACTTTGACAAGCTCAAAGATAGTGTGATCCAACGAGCCACATTTCAGCTGCCGATCCGTGCCGGCCAAAAAAAACCATGCTCCCGTCACGGGGCACCTGTTCGGCACTTGGTGCTCTTGGAATGATTCGCTCCTTCAGGTGCCCAGTTCCTTCCGTAGGTTCAAGCTTGATCGCATCTGGACTCGAACGTGCAAGTCAAAACAAACATGGGACGTGGCTATTGCACCAATTGCACCACGGGCTTCCACATCAAACAGCGATCGCAATCATCGCCTGTATCAAACCCAGGGGCCCCAGGGGTTCTGTCTCGGAGGCCCATATGAAGAAGGCCAACGTTGCCGGACAGTCTTTGGCGATGCAGAGGAGAGCGAGCTCTGCTGCTCGTTGAAGAACTGGGCTGTGGCTTTCAGATGCGGGGTGTAGCACCGTTAGAGGTTGGTTGTTTCGGGAGCGACGACCCTCCCAGCGCCGTTTGAGCACTCGATGTTTGCGGGGTTCCGAGGCCGGCTATGATGTGGATGGCTCCGCGGGCATTTCGGGTCTGGCGCAGCGGCTGGCCACGCGGCGGCAAGCCTCCCAGGACCCAGGAAGGCCCCGCCCTCCGAGCCTCCCGAACTGAGCTGGAAGTTACGAGTTACGAGCCTCTCAGAGCACTGAGAGACGACCGGACACCAGACTGGGGATCCTTCCTGTCCCAAGGTGGGTTGGCCCTACTTCACGCACTTCATAATGCTTCTGCGCCCTTTCTTATGTTATTTTGGGGCTTTCGTGACCACAGCGGTCACTGCGATCGCGCAACGTGGTTATGCTTTTGATTTTGGTAACAAGATCGAGCACACGATGCGGATGGTTGTCGCGTTCTGGCCACTGTTGTAGCTGCTGGTTCAGTCTCCTGTATGAATTTTCGGATTGACCCCCATCTCGGAGCACGAACCTATGAGACATGTCTACATTCCACTCTCTGTGGTCCGGGCAGCCCAAGGGCCAATCTCCCACCACTTGCGCAACAGTTAGCACAGCAGAGGGCTTCTGCTTGGGGCTTGAGGGCTTGGAATTGAAAGCAGAAGACTGGTAAGGTTTCGGGCGCTTGGTTGCTTGTGCCATCGAACCTCTGTGAGAGTTCCTAGACCCTGGCCCACGCCGGTTTGCGAGGGCAGGCAGGTTTTTCAAACATTGCAGCGGAGAAATGGGGCCGTGTCTCTTCTTTCAGAGTACCACATTACAGTGTTACTCTAGGGGCGGCTAAGTCTTTTTGCTTTCGTTTTGGGCATGGCCCGGGCCATCGCGTCAGAGCTCTGAGGATCCTCGCAAACGTGATCTTGCTTGGGATCGAGGTGGACGTGTCCTCCAGTCTTGGAGTCAATGCATCTGGGCACGAAAGTCCAGCGCAACCCACACTGACGGCCAATGCACAAGACTTTTCGTTAGCCCCAAAGCTCGAGGAAGTCCCTCAGTCGTTTGGGATCATTAACCTGGTCATCGTCGGCGTCTTCGTTGTCGAGGCGCGCCCTTTCCAGGTGACTTCGGGCTTTCTGGATGGACTATGCGACTGATTCAAAGAACCTAACAGGCTTCGTTTTGGTCTCAGGCCTGTGTCCCTTGGGCGCATCTCGATGGCTTTTGCTGATGAAGCAAGAATCACGAAAGTACGTCGACGCCAGGTGACGTTGAAGCTGCTGGCAATGGGGTGCTTCACTGCACACAGCTCCTCAAACTCTCGCCCTCACAAAGACTCCCGGAGGTGAGCGAAGATATCCCAAGCTCCCAAGAATGGCCCAAGTGGCGTCCGAGGTGCCGCACTTACTGGCTGGGCCCGGACAGTGCTTGGCACCTCGGGCAAGTCTTATGGGGGTTTCACAGTTTAGAGTTGCACCCTGACACTCTGCCTTGCGCCAGGAACATCTTCGACTTTTGCATCGTGGCGGTGTCTGCGACTGGGGATGAATGCTTGGGGCATTTCCAAATCAGCAAAAATGTTTTCTGATTTTCAAATCAAGCGAAGAGCAGAGCCCCAAGCCACCGGCCGGGCGAACGCGCCCATGCCTGTGTTCAAAGATTCCAGAACTATGTAAGCATGGAATGCCAGCGCCACCCCCAGCGGCACAGCGATGATATGAGCTTGTCTGCGCAATGCTCAGGTTAGCGAGAGCTTAATCAACTTCTGGGCGGAAGCTGTCTCGGATGGCCCAAGCGAAACTGACGGATCGAAGCTTGGCAGTTGGAAAGTCTTGGCCTTCAGCGAATTGGGCAACTCTAGATTTGATCCTCTTGCTCGAGGTCGCTGAGTGGCCTGTCTTCTCTCTCAAGATCTCAAGAGCTCCAGTCCCTTTAGCGTGTGGTGCACAGCTTCTAGTGCCTTCCGAGCTGTCTCCTCCCTTGCTCCTTCTAGTCCTTTGCGAGTTGCGCCTCCGGAGGTAGTGAATCTGAATCTAGTCTTCGAGGCGTCGATTGTTCTTGTGTGAAGGAATGCTCAGC
Source organism: Symbiodinium sp. CCMP2592 (assembly GCA_905221615.1). NCBI lineage: Eukaryota > Dinophyceae > Suessiales > Symbiodiniaceae > Symbiodinium > Symbiodinium sp. CCMP2592. The sequence continues at coordinate 58,672 of CAJNDT010005839.1, read as the reverse complement.
AGCTCTTCGCCTCCCTTCTGCGCCTGGCCCGGGCCTTGCGTGGCATCCGTGTGGTACGCCTCTTTCGCGGCTCGCTAGCAAACGGCAAATGCTGATCGCCTGTCCTGACATGACCGCGAAGACTCTTCGTGCTGCTGCTGCTGCTTAATTGTTACTAGGACTACTCTCTCAACCCCCGTGAGTAAGTGAGGCTGGCTCGGTATTGTGAGGCCCTAGCAGGATCAGTCGCTGCTTCCGCGCAGAGGTTCAAGCGCAAAGCTGCAGGTCGGCTCCACATAAACACCGTGCATCCCAAACCCGAAGCACCCTTAACCATCGAGACCGAACTGGATAGGACACTAGGCAAGCCCACCACCTCATCTTCCTGGCAAGGGATATTGCCAGGAAGGCCGGCACAAGGGCAACACAGCATGCCATCATCGATACCTCTCCAGCGCAAGTGGCTCTTCCCGAAGCAATCGCGGGCATGTGCTTCCCGTTGGATCCCTTCGGGTACGAGGCTCTGAAGCAGCTCATCCAATCCCTGGGGCGTAACGGGCTTTACGCCTGCACCACCCTGCCCGGAAACTCAGAGGCAGTTTGCCCTCTGGACCAGCCTAAGAGGGCAATACCTTCGCGCATCCACTGAAGCTACGTCTCGGGCCGCCGTTGCCAACACATACGCCACTGCCACTGCTATGGCTACCACTATCACTACGCATACACATACTCAGAAGAACTACCACTGCCACTGTACTACTACTACTACTACTACTACTACTACTACTACTACTACTACTACTACTACTACTACTACTACTACTACTACTACTACTACTACTACTACTACTACTACTACTACTACTACTACTACTACTACTACTACTACTACTACTACTACTACTACTACTACTACTACTACTACTACTACTACTACTACTACTACTACTACTACTACTACTACTACTGCGACTGCGACTGCTACTGCTACTACTGCTACTGCTACTACTGCTACTACTGCTACTACTGCTACTACTACTACTACTACTGCTACTACTACTACTAATACTATTACTACTACTACTGCTGCTACTACTACTACTACTACTACTCCTACTCCAACTCCAACTCCGACTGCTGCTACTGCTACTGCTACTGCTGCTACTACTACTACTACTACTACTATCACTGGTCCTGCTCCTACTCCTCCTACCCTTACTCCGACCCCTACTCCCACCCCTACTCCTCCTACTGCTACCGCTACTGCTAATGCTACAACCATGCATCAACCACGAAACCAAAGCCATCCATCTCCTTCTGCTGCCAAAGCATCCTCCACCAGTACAGCTGGGTTTCAGGACTTGCCTCTGCAAAGGTGCTTTCGGGTTCTCGCATGCAGTACGATTCCTTCAGTTTGAGCTGCATGTTGTGAGGTTACGTCAGCGCTCTTCGCACGCTTCGTGGCCCGCAAAGAGCACAAAGCATGTCATGCCAGAATTGGTATCAGGTTCGCCGCTTATAAAGCAGTCAGTGTCAAGAATACCTTCGCCAGAGGTGCTTGTAACAGCTTGTACTTCACGTTGCATCACTGTTCCTACCTGTGGCACTACTAACCGCGACGGCTTGGGAGCTTCCTGCATCGACTGACTCCCTGTCCCTGCACTGGGCCCAAGGCCATCGCACGAATGGGCCCCGCATTGTAGTCAGAAGCTTGTCCGAGGCTGGTCCTCTCCATTGTTGGTACAACTGCCTCACTCTTTTGGACACTGGTGATGCTCATGACGCTGGTCTCGAATTTGGCACATACAGGTTTCCTTGTGCTTTCGCTGAAACAGAAGGCATCATCCTGGTGCGACTGCTGTCGAGTGGTTTTGCCATTGCGCTTGACAACAAGCTTCTTTGAGCACGGAGCGTCTCATTCGAGCGGGTTCTGGCCGAAACCCTCGGCTCGGAGCCGTGAGCTTGGCCCTGGGTTTCCACAGGATCCTCTTCTACGGCTTCGGCATAGCGCTGACGCAGCTCGTGGTCGACCATTGCTTCTTGGCACCAATGACACACACACACGACCAGCCATGTCCAGGCCCTGTCGAATGCAGCTCGAGGCGCATCTCTAAGCTTTGAGAACTTCGATGCTCTTCACAGTTCGGGGCATCATTGCAAAGGGCCGAGTGGAGAGCTTGTGGGGGTTTCTGTTCTGGTCCGGCTTGCACCGTGATCCTGAATTCTGTCTCCCTCTCTCTCTCTGTCTCTCCCTCTCTCCGTATCTGTTCCTCTCTCCATCACTGTGCATGTGCCTGCTTATCTCGGTCCTCGTGTCCCCACCAACCTACCTCGAGATCTTTATGTCAAGCGGTCCTTGTATGGTGCTTTCTTGGATTGCCGCTCCGTCCGTGCCAACTCGCGGGCCGCTTTTAAGTTCAAGTTCGCTCTTCCCTCTTCAGCTTTAAGAACGTTGCCTGACAGGTAGACTGCAGACCATCGCAGCTCAAGAGGACGCTCTTCCCGGTCACACAGGGAATCCATGCAGTTGGGCGACGCTTTCCGAATTTGAAACATCGCGGTCCTGCTTTCCTGGCAAGTCTGCTCATGGCAAGCTTACGAGTGCTTATACAGGTTGTGCACATGTCCCCTGCATACATGTGCAGTGCTCCGGTTATGCATCGCCTTACAAGTTGCACGTAGCCTAAGCCTCACTTGGCCCTGTGCATGTCTTTGAACATGCGATCTGTCGCGCCTGCTCCGCCTCTCTGTCGCGAGACCTGGGCCAGGATCCCAACGCCATACCAAGCTGTCCCAAGGACCTCGGCATGTCCCTTGGCGGAGGGCGACAGTTCTGCTTTCTGTCTGCTTCTACCAATTTACAGAGTTTGCGAGGGATCGAAATGTCCGATTCGGCTCATCCCCAGATCCGTGTCTCTTCGATGCCTTGAGGTACTGGGCGTCTATACCTGAGAGCATGTTGACGCCGCTCGGCCTGAAGCACTACGCGCTGGGCGTTGACCCTTTCAGCCCGGCAAAGCTGCTAAGCTGTGTGCTGCGCGTCTCAGGTCAAGCCCGAAAGGAAGTAACTCGAACGGTAATCTGTGTTGTCCACTCTTCGGGCCCGTCAGAAAGCCGAACGGGCATTCCGAGTGGGCTTCCATGAAGAGTTGGGACATAGCTGGCTTTCCCAAAACGCTATGACAAAATCAAGCTGGAACCGCAGCAATGATCCAGATTTTGGTTCTGCAGGCTTTTCATGGCTATCTCCGGTGGCCTCAGTTGGGACGACGCCATGCGGCCGTTACGTCAGGCAAGTTGCAGAATGCCCGCTTGGCAGAGGTATGCGTGCCCTTTCGAGAGTCCCAGGCTCCAGGCTCTCATCTTCCCATTTCGGGGTCAAAATCCGTTCGGCCTTTCCTGCAAAGCTCTTTTCAAGCTGCGATGAGCAGGTCTCAAGCTTGGCACTGGCTTTGGATCCTCGGCTTCACCGATGATTGGGGGATACTTCGGAGCTAATTACTTGAAAGTCTGTGTTTTGGATGTATCTTTGGCATCTTGGACGGCGAGGTTTTTCACGGTCCGTCCTTTAAATGTTCATTGCATGTTGCATGCGTTATGCGAATAAGATTCTTGATAGTATGGGTTCATCTGATCACTGTATTGAATAGTATCATGACTAGCAGCAGCATCTTCAAGATCGTTTGCGAGGCTGCGAATGACAGGAAGGGTGTGGACAACAGTAGGGCCAGGGTTGAAGGCGTTGGACACATGCTTCATCGTCGTACTGGTGGCGACGGCGATTGCGGCAAGTCTGTCTCTAGGTGGTTGGAGTCGACTGAAATTGCTGAGTGTGTTTACGCGCAAGAAGGTCTTCCTGAACAGATATGCCTCGCTGAAGAAAGTCATGTACAGAGCTCTGCTAGAATTCGTTCACAAGATTAAATGCCGATTGCAATTCAAAGAAGAACGGATTTGGGTGGACATGCGCTCTGCTGGAGCAAGAAAACAGGGCGCTAGGAGCTGCTAACGACGATAATGTCGTGTGCCACCGTGACGGAGCTCTCTGCGTGGAAAGATTGCACGGACTGGCAGTGAACGGTGTGCATTGCAAGCGGCGTGGCCCCGATGTTAAAAGGCAAGGAAGCCCTACAACTGCAGCTGCTGAAGTAACGTTTCACCTGTTAAAGCGATATTTTGACAAGTCCCAAGTAAGTACTCATCGTTCCTCGATTGCTGCTCTTTGTCAAACCAGATATGTTTGATGTGTGTTAGGGGGTAAGCTGGCTCCATGCTGACCGACCCCGACATCCTGGGACCCGACAGCGGTGGAGCTGTGGCTTCTCGCCAGCGTTGCAAACCGCAAGAACAAAGTCTTCATCACTCTTTGCGGGCTGCTGAAACACCGTTAACGTTAACCCGGATCATGTGGAGAAATTTGGACTGCCGGCCAGAGCCTCCTTCACTCCAGACATGAGCCGTCTCGTCTCGACTTGGCATCCCCCGGTGCCGAAATGTGTGCTGAGTCAGCAGCTTCCACGTGCCAGAATAAAGAGCACATGACCCTGCCATGGAGAACGCGATGCTGAGGTGTCAAGCCTGGCAGAAGCCCCATATTCAGCATAAGTCGCACGACCCACACGTTCCAGCAGCTCGAGACTCGAACCATCAAGGCATGTGGCTTGATGACCTCGTGCATGTCAATGTCTTGTTAAGCCCGTGTTCCATGGCATGGAACAGCAAAAAATGTGAGGTGCAACCGTTGCTTTTGGCTCGCCTCGACATGGCGGGGAGGCACATGTTCGAGATTTTGGAAAAAGTGCGAGAAATCAGCATTTTGAACCGAAGCATTTGAAATTGGCTTGAATTGGCGGGCATTGTGCCCATGTCGGCCAGTGGCCGGGACAAGGCAGATTTCCGTTCTGCTCGTTTCTCCTAGGATCCCTGTGCCTCACGCCAGATGCCTCTTACATACTGACGATGCGGGTGCAGTGCTTGGTTTTGCGCTGACAAATACTGCCAACAAAACCGAGATCATCTTCGCTGAAAGCACACACACACACACACTTACTTTGTCAAGTTGTGTCTTCCTTGCCCCGGGAAAGATGCGCGTGTGTGCGCAAACCCTGTTCCTAAGGGTCTGCACTAGCGGATATATGCCTTCTCGCAGGCGAGGCAGCATCTTTTGACAGTGCGTCCTTGGTTCAGGCAGGCATGGGATGCATTGCATACGAGCTGCATCCCGCGGCTTTGGCATACTACGCAGCGTGTCCCGCCCGCCCGCCCGCCCGGGTTGGTGAATGAGCTACGGTGAAGATGCCACCTCATGCACTGTGTGACTGCAGTTGGGGTGTGCACCCATCTGTGTCTGGCGGTTTGAATACAGATCGAGGTATGTGCTCTCACTCGAATCACAAGCCTCTTGTTTGAATACAAAGGAATAGCTGAATCTCACAGTTTCAGCAGGGGGGCAGTGGACATTCTGGAAGGAATATGTTGCCGACCAAGGCATAGTGCCTATTCGACAACACACTCTTAGCCTGTATTCTCATGCTCCGAAATGGCGAAATTAAACATAAACAAGTCGAAACAACCCTGTCCGCGGCAAGCATGCAGTCGGTGTTACTCTGCCAGCACTGACGTTCGACACCGGGCTTAGCCCCAGCCATCCGGAATGAACTCAGTCCAGCACAAACAAGATCAATGGAACGATGAACCATATGCAGCAGATGCTAGTACCAGGATGCCACAAGCGGTGTTTGCAGGTACATGGATTGAGCTGCGTCCCCAATCCATATCACGACAAACTGGACAGGTCTTCGTTGGGCCACGCCTGCGCCAAAATCAGAGCTGTAAACTCTCTGTGTGTGTGTGCTTGAACAGGACTTGATGACACTGTTTGTGGAAGCATGTGTCGTCGTCAATCCGTCCCCGCAAAGGTGTTTGAATGAGTACAAGTTAGCAGACAAAAACATGAATTCAGATACTTCATCTTACAGCAGCACGATGCGTTCAATACCGGAAATTCCTTGCTGATGTTACATGTTTGTAAAGCGTGTGAGATTTTCCCGAATCGCGCGGTTTTCGAAACCGTTTGCTGGAGGCTGCCACTTAACTTCCGAAATGGTCTGGCAGGTCCGACAGACCTCTTGAAAGATCTTGTTGTGCCACATATAGTTATGTAAGCTACGACGACATGCTTCGTTCACCCTTAAAGCAGACCCAGTTGGATAATACCGATTGCCGGCAGCCCTTTTATCATACGCCCTCCCCCAACCCCTCTCCCATGTTTCCGTTTGAACACCACTGCCTGACATACAAAGGGTTCTGGTATGTTTCCAGGAGGGCATGAGCCCCCCTGCACACCACGCTCCGCTCTGGGTGTGTTGCACAAAATCTCAGGCAGTAGGTCTTGTTGGTTTTGCTGCATTTCGTTTGGGCTCCGAGCGGGTTCCCATCGTTGTTTGCCGCATTTCAGGTAGGCTCGTTCTGGGTTCACTAGTTCGGTCAGGCCTTCATAAACATGGCACGAACACGCGATAAAATGCCAGCGGCGGTTCAAGTTCACGTACATGACAGTACTTCGCATTTTCCAACATAGAGAAACCCGAATCGCATCCATCTCTAGAGGTCCCGGTCCCGGCCTCTTCTATTATTGTATTTGCGTAAACGCTGCAATTGCCAGAACCATTGGCAGAACGGAAGGAGTCAACACTTTCATGTCAAGCTGCGGCAGCAAGTTATTTTGCCGACAATGCGCACATCGTAACGGCATGAAAACCAGAAACCCTTGTCTAAACAGCAAGGAGTAGTTATAATGGCCAGTGATTTACAGTACCGCCTGCAACTACTGGAAGAGCAACTGCCAAACATGTACTGAAAGATGAACATGGCAGATGAGATATCCGTACTTCATTACTTCATCAGCTCATGTACAGATGAGAACATAGCTTGGTGTTTGTGCGTGGTGAGCCCCCTACTGTGTAGCAGGATCAAGGAGCCTTTTCTTGCTGATGAGGTCATCTTGTACATCGTAATTGCAGTGTTCGCAGTTTTGAACGTCGTCACTGGCGTCTTCTGAAGCTCGGCCTAGACACTATCGGCAATCAAGGGCAGGCTACAACATGAAGGGTGGACACATTCAAGGAGATTGTGAGAGAGACTTTCATGTGCCCAACCTTGTTAGATTAGTTCCTTTCGAGATTTGCGCATGCATTATCGCACCTGATGATAGATGCAGTTTGTGCCGAGAGTGAAGTTGCGCTCGCTTGTTGTGCGGGAAAGTAATGGCCTTTTGATCAACAAAACCAGTTCGCAATGTGAGTTCGCATCCGTAGAGCCGTAGAGTCTCGCCAACTTGTAACCGTTCAATCAGACGTGAACTGGGGGCTTTCTGCACTGTCAGGTAACACGGCGATCGAAAGCGCCAGTGCAGACAAGGAGGCCTTAGTTTCCTTGCATTGATGGGCGTGGCCTGTCGAAGGGAAACCGCACGCGGGGTGTAAGGAGGCATAGATATCTTTGCAACTTAATCGCTCTTGCAATGGTAGAGATGGGACTTGTAACGGTTAAGTCGGGGGCCTACGGATTTGGAGTGGGTATGGGTGGTGTGGGATCTTGTGTTGCTGGCTGTGTGATATGTGCAGTTGGTCAGCTCCGATTTGGAAGCAGACTCAGAGTTTCGGGGTGTGGCGATTTGGTCCGCTCACTGCCCTCCGAGAGCTTCATCAGGAAGAGGCCCCCGTGCGCGAAGACAAGTCCATGGGCTAGGTCAAAACTGCAAGGCTTCAAGGCGCTCACATGCGGCCTCAGGTGTCCTTAAACAACACCCCCACATCAAACAAGCCGTCCTCATCTACAGGCAGTGCCATCCAGTTCCTTCCTTGCCCCAAGAATCCTCAAGCTGGTGGCGTGACCTCGGGTGTGTCCTTCAGACGTTCAGCCCTCCCTGTCAAAATCTTGTTTGCTGCGCCCGAAATCCAGCCCCATGCTTTCTGCAGCTGCAAAGCAGGTCGCGACCATCAAGCAAGCACGAAAGCGTGCGGCACAAATCGACCAGCTTAAGGCGATGCCGCAATACAGGGATGTTTGTGTTTGTTTGCGTTTTGGCTGCTTTGTTGTTCCATTGACAATGACGATAAGTCGGGTGTATAGAGAATATTGACAGGCCCTCACGCCTGTTCTCGAGTTCTTTGAGAGTACCCAATAGCCTTTGTGGATCGTCTGTTTTAAACCTTCGGTGTGGGCGGGGCGAATTGGCATCTGCGGTGAGCATCGTGATCGTGATGGTCTCAACCCTGAGCCAGCTTCAGCCCTCCGTGCGACCCTTGGAGAGGACATTTTCAAAGAGCTCGACCACTCGGGCTCCAACAACATCAGCCTCCAGGCGCCGCTCCGGGTCGGCTCGGGTTCAAGGCTCCGGTGCAGATGTGCCAAGTCTGTGGGAGACAGGCACAGCACGTTCCGGCATACTGCCGCGTCAAAGTTTGTCAGGTTTTGGGTGAGCAGCTTAGTACCTCATCCCCGAATTGTGAACCTGCGATGCTTCCCAAGCAAGTGACAGGACATGGAGGAAGCCATTGACACGAAGAAGTTGTCACACTTCTTGGACACTCGGCAGGTTCTCGAGTCTGGAACACAATACGGCAGGGCATGTCCAAGAACATTCACGCTCGCAAGGATTCCATTGGAATCTCAACCGATGATGTCTGGACTTTCTTCATGCTGCTGGACCGGGATGAAAACGGCCTCTCAGCCGCAAACAATATGGCAATTCCTCGAACCTCCGGCGTGACCAAAGATCATGATTGAGCGAACCTAGAGCGGCACCGGTACCAGTATCTGCAGTGAACCCAAGGCCTGATCGATATCGAGGACACCTGGGGTGCTGAAGTCAGATCTGCTTTGGCTTGTCCGGAACGCATAGGCTAAGGCCCCAAAAGTGCAATTCAGCAGGTGAATCGCTACCGAAAAGAAGCTTCTGTACAATGCTTTTGCAGGCCATTCTCTAGTCTTGTTCGGCTTTCGGCATCGCTCTACGCCAGAGCCAGTGCCCGTCCGCTTGAGAGCGGCGCGCTTCTTCGGAGTGCATAACAAGCTTCCTGGGCACAAAGCAGGGCGGGGACTCCACTCAAGCTCTCAGCACGATGCTACGTCTCACTATCGACCCAGATGAGACACCCGAAAGAAATCCAACGTAGCGATAGCATGAGGAGTTTGTCTCCGGATGCATGCAGCTTAATGGCCCAGCAAAGAGCTGCTTGGTTGCAACCTCCTCCGCTTCTGGCGGAGAACTTTGAGGGGGACTGTACCTTGCCGAAAAGGCTGCGAGTATGTTGGATGTGGGACAGCTGAGGCTTGCAGCTGGCAAAGATGAGCTACGAGAACAAGTTGACGAGACAAGCGCTCAAGAAGATCAGCGGGGACCGAACGGGCAGGGGAGGCAGGCAATCTACAGGTGCGGGGCGTTCGGGAGTTGCTTTCAGCGAGTTTGACAGGGTCTGGGCCTGACAGTGTCTCTCGGGAAGCTTCCCGCAGGAGTTCCGCAGCCTGTCTGAGCGCATCAAAAGTCTTGCACCCCGGGAGCAACTTCTCGAGATCTGAGCACCGACATCACATACTGAGTCGCAGAGATCAAAGAAATCCGCAGCGGTCCTTCAGGTCATAGGGCTCGAAGCTCAACACGACAGCATCAGGCCTCGTCGAAGCAGCAGCTGTGCAGTTTTCCCCGGGAGCCCTGAGGGCTCGCCGACTGAATCTGCTTTCCCAAAGGGGATCCGGCAGATGTAAGCAACGTTAAAGTCAAAGCTGATCCCCTCCGGCCCAGCGCTGAGCACGGATCTTAAGTAAGCTTGCGCAAGGGAGGAGATCACCGCCGAAGTGGCTCGGAAAGCGAGGGTTCCTTGTTCCGAACGCCCTGGCCCGACATCGCAGAATCTGTCAGTCTGCCTCCGGACACCAACGGGGCGCCTTCAAGCTTCCAAGGGGCCAAAGTGTATTTTGTCAATCCTAAAACGATGGGAAGGTGGCTGGCACGGTCAACACATGTGCTCGACTTCACACGAGACGGCAGATTCTCATAAGCGAAGTGCACACGCATTCGTTCCCCACATGCGGAGGGTTTTTCAATGAGAAAATTTCTCGCCCAAAGAACGAGCACTGCCAAAGCCGAACTGAGGGCTCCTTGTTCTTCCCAGTGCCGAAAAGGGGAGGTTTTCTGCAGATCCCAGGCCCCTGTGTAGCAAGACATAGCTATGTTGCAATGGTCACTGCTGCTCATAGACCTCGAAACAGTAACCCAAGCCGCGGAGAAGGCATTGAATTCCAAAACTGTCAGGACTGTCGAGTTTTCGAGTTGCTGTGTCAGCAACGGCCTTGAGTATTTCTTCCCATCGTGATGCAGAGTCGCGCTTGCTGGCAGGGAACTGCGATCGCCCAGAAAGACATATGAACACACGGACCTTCAAGGTCCAGACATACGCTGCCAAGCCGTGGAGTATGACGAAGTATGGGGCGTCGTTTTAGGGTTTGGGATCCGACGCACACCCGAGCCAAGGTCCCGGCAAAGCAGCCCGGCCTTGCAAAATCTGGATCCCCTTGGCTCAGGTCCAGAACCCAAGAACTCCAGAATTCCAGAGAAGGCTTTGCTCACCGAAGCAAGGGGATCCTCACCGTGTAAGCTAACGTCGGGGAGCTTCCTGGGCAACTCGAGACGAAGCGCCTGACCGTTTCCACGAGGAGGGCATGACCCCGACGGGCTGGTACGAGTCGAGGCTTCGTTTCAAGGGGCCTGGAGAAGATGGTCCACGGGAGCCATTTCGCAGGAAACCTGCGAATGGGCCTGCGCAGCTCGCCCAAGGGTAACTTCGGGCTGCGGACGAAGGGCCGTATTTGGCCGTCGAAAAGTGGGAACTCAGGAAGCGCGTTGGAGTGGCTGCCAGGATTGGATGGGCGACTTAGTTCCCGAAGGCCGAAGTCTTAGCCATGAGCCCAACAGTCCGGGAGAATCGCTCCCGTGAGTGGCCCCTCCGACTTTGTTCGAAGAAGGCACTCAGCGGAGTTTGGGCAGCTACTCGGCTAGTTGCAACTACTCAAAATCTTGCTGAGAGAGCATTGGCAGTGATTTGCTTTCCGCAGCGACTGGCTTCTTTACATGGTGAGCAGCACGAGGGAGCCCGGTCTGCCTTCTTGACGATCCGAACCCTAAGCCCTAAGAAGCGTTGCACCTGTATTGATTTCGTGCGGTTCACCCAGACCCAAACCTGCATGCGCTCGGCCTTGAAAGCGCAAGACCTGTTTTAAAAAGAGGCTTCCTGTTCTGTAGCAGCTGAGAGTTCATGAATGTGGCGATATACTGGTAGAAAGGCCCCCGATCCTAGTCGTTGCGTCAGACCTTCGTCCTTCCCTGAACTGTTGCCCACCGCTGGACGACTCCGCGAGCCATGGCCCAGCGATGTGATTTTCCAGCCAGCTGTCAGAGCAGGCGCATTCTCATGCCGGGACTTTCGGAGTCGGGATTTCCATCGAGAAGTCAGGCTTGCACATCAACGTCACAATTGCTTTTTGAACTCGTGCTTCAACAATTAAGGCCATTAAGCTTTACTGCCGTTACCCGGCGCCCATAGCCTATGGCACGGCATGGAAGAGGCTGGAGCCAGCCACGGAACTCCTCTTATTGCTCCCCAAGATGGTGCAGAGTAGAATCGCAGCGGAGCCGCAGCGAAATTGGAGTGAACCTTCTGCCCATAAACCGTTTCAACGCATGGCTGGTGGTTTCAAAACATGCTCAGAGCCTTAGAGCCGAAATCGCTGCAATGAGCTTTACCAGTCATAATCATACGTTTGTCCTAGCATACACGAATACATAATGCGCAGTATGGGCAAGGCCTTGTGAGCGGAAAGCGCAGCCATGTCTGTCCTCACATCTGACAGAATCTACCATGCTCATCGGCTTTCTGGCCCTGTTCGTGTCTGTCAGGACAGCCGGATGAGCAAGGCGGGCATGTTGGAAAGGGCTGAGTTCACCTTGAGTTTGCAGATGATCACACCACCACCGTGTTGAAAACAAGTAGGCAAACTCCCAAGCGCACCTGGATGAAAGGAGGGGAGCATCCCCATCTCACCATGACAACGAGCACATAGAGTTTTGACAATCTTCGCATGCGAGCAGGGTCAGAGATGGCAACGGCGGCATCGAACAACAGATTTCGAGCCATCAGAGGTCTCCTGAAGGAGTGCTCTCCCGGTGACAACAAAGGTTCCAACTTGTCCATGCCCGACGAAGCTGAAGCTGCCCCGCTACGCTCCCCTCTGCCTTGCCTCAGGTCGAAGGGCCCTGGAAACCACCCCAGGAGGCTCGCGATTCCCTGGGCACAGCCATGAGGTTTGCATGTTCAGGGCAGATGGACGTCTGTATCGAGGCTAGTCTGCAAGAGTTTGAGAAAACATACACACCAAACTCGAGCACATGACGAGGGCGCCAGGCTCAATCCGTTTCGCTGAACCGTTGAATAGTGCACGAGCAGTGGCATCAAGCAATTTGTGTACGTGTTCAGCGCGGCCGTGTGTGGTCATGCACAGTGCACCGTTCAGCAGTATGCATCATGTTTTCTTCTACTTATAGCTTTGTGGTCAGCAGCGCAACCTGTGTTGTGGTGGTCGCGCTGGTGAACATACAATCTGCTGCTGTGTTTCACCTACAGACCTTCGGCCTTCACGGTGCAGTTCGTTCAGTTCTTCTCACACGCAGATTGTGCCAAGCAATGAACACTGAAGCCATACGCACCTTTGATTTCCGAATCTCACATCAGCTTCAACACTCAGCATGCAGATGCATCATGGGGTGTGTGAGGGAAGAGAGAAGAATGTCTGCTTGTTTGCCTACATACATCATATGTGGGCAAATCGGTACGCAGTGTGCGCATGTATGTTTCTCAGTCAGTCTGCCTGTCTGCCTGCCCGCGCGTGCACCTGTGTCTGTTTGTCTGTTCTCATGCATGTAACTGCATACGTAGGTATGTGTGCGTGTGCGCGTGTGTTACATGCATATGTATTCGTGTGTTCGCTGAAAGATACATGAGGACTTATGGATGGGCAAACCGACCTGGAGTAGCTATTGGCCACTTATTGAATGTCTGTACATGGTACACAATTCCGTGTGTGCAGACTTGTGTGTAACACAGAGACGGGGAGAGATTTAGATGTCTACATATGCACACATCTCTAAACACACAGACAGAGAGAGAGAGAGTGAAAAGCGCACGGGGGCCACCCCAAGCTGAACTAGGATGTCATATGGTACAGGAGTGTTGCTTGCTGTAATGTACCTTGAAAGGATGGGGGCCCGGAGCGAGTGTTGAACACCCACAGCTAAGTGCACCAACACAACCGTGTTCGACCAGGCCGGGTAACCAGAGGGGTTTCGGGGACTTCATGCGGGGGCATTGCCAAAGCTACCTGGCCTAGCCGAACACAACAGCCCAAGTTTCACACCGAACACGAACAAAGGCGTAGCGCTCGCGCGCAGGGGGTGTGGGGACCTGAGCCCCACCTCCCAGACGCCCTGCAAGCAAGCAAGCAAGCAAGAGAGAGAGAGAGAGAGAGTGAGTGAGAGTGTAACAAACGGGGGGCCCGCGAGGCCTGGGGACCTGACCAGCCCCTTAAGCCCTGCAGAAGAAGAGAGAGAGAGAGAGAGAGAGAGGAACCCAAGATGACCCTGACACACGTGGGATTCTTGACGAGATCATGGCATCGGATGCTCCGTCACAGAAACTAGCAGCTCCCGCTCCTCGTGCTCCTGCTGCTCGCGTTGCTGGACCAGCTCCTCCCCGACTGCCCGTACGCGAACAGGCTCCTCTTGCACAGCTGCCTGCTCGCCAAGGGGACGGCGCCTCTGACACGAAGATAGAGGGGCCACCTCTGGAACCAAACCGGACGGCACCGCCGGCGCCAACCAGTGTCCGTAAGGGACCCAATGTACCTCCACCGGAATGTGCCAAGGTCCGGACCGATGTGGCCCAGATGAATCCCCGTGTTGCCACTTCAGCAGGAGAAGCCGTGCCAACTACGCCTGCCTTACCAAGCGAAGCAGATCCAGTACCAGTACTACGTCTATCTCCTCCTCCTCCTCCACCACGCCGTGCACTTCAACAACGGACTGAAGAAGAGGAAGTCCCCGAGGGGGGCTACCCCAGCACAAGTCAGACGGCACCACCCGTTCCGGAAGGTGAGCCATCGCAGCTCACAGCACGACAACGAGATCGGCTGCATCAACTACTACAGCAAGGATTTGAGGTCGGGGGAGTTCATATCGAACCCCAGGACAATGATGACCTGACCTGGCGAGCCTACCGCAAAGCCCAGAAGGAACAGTACAGAGCCATGCGGAAGGAAGCGCGACGAAAACACGAATGGATAGGTGACAACAAGCGCTGTGCTAGAAGGTGGCGTGAAAGTTGAAGTGCTTGTTGCCGGGGATGAGACCTGTTTCTCTTCAGCGAGTTCTACCGCTTCGACCCGGTGAGGGGCCCTGAGTCACGTAGCCACGCGGCCTTGGTAGTTGTTTTGGGATTTTCCTTTGAGTAGAATGGCAGGATGCTGTGAAAAGGGGACGCCCCCGTGATGAGGTCGACCATCTGTTCTTCTTTTTCTGTTTGCTGTTGGGTTTGAGCACAGTAGCCTCCCTAACTGCTCAGCGCTGACTTGCACGTCATGGGTTTGCACCTTGTTGAAGCTAACAGGGGTCATGCCGTTTTGCCAAACTTGAGTTCCGTACAGAGTTTGCTTCTCCTTTCAATCCGTACCGCAACTTTGTACCATACATTGCGTACTAATCCTGACGGGCCGCCGGAGCCTCCAAGCACCTCTTTCCTTGCCTCCTACATGAGGCCTACTAATTCAGTCAACGCTCTTTTTTCGGTAATTGCCAACCGGCTGAAGTCCAGCCTGCAATCTTTCTCGTTGGCCCCTTGGCACCCGCAACAGTCGGGGGCGCACTAGCGCGCGGTGAAGGGGGAAACCCCATCACGCTAACCCTGGCGACAGAAAGAGGAACGCCGAACCAACATGGTTACAAAACATTAATCAATCTCTGCAGTTTCGGTCTACCACCCATTGCAGTTCTCACTCCCCCTCAAAGGTCCACGAAAAATGCGCGCGAGCTTGAGGCCCGGGAAGCCTAGCTCGTCACTTATGTAAGCTTGGGAGAGCAAGGAAGGGAGAGAGCCCAAAGAGAGAAAGACACAAGGAGAGACAGAGAGAGAGAGAGAGGGAGAGATGTGCTATGCTAATGGTATGTTGTTGTGTTAATCTGGTCCGAAACCATGCAGACATTCAGACTCCCCACTGAAAGTCATGTCATACTGATTGTCGAACCCTGGGAAGGTTAATCCATAAAAAAAACCCTACTTGATCGCCAGGGAGAAACATTCAGCTTTCCACGCTCCTCCAAAAGCCCCGCGAACATCGGGGGGGCCTTCCAGGCCGAGGGGCTTCAGACACCCCTCATGGAAGAAGGAGAGATGTGCGCATGTATACATATATAGTACACACCTATACACTCGTACAGACCGACAAACATGTACAAACTCGCAAATTCTCCCGTATCTTCAGGGCCCGCCGAGTCACTGGTCCGGTCCGCCGTCGCGGGAGGAGCTCGGGCTGGAGAAAATCCGAACATTCTGCACAGCTACAGCAGAATTCTTGGCCTCAGCAACAGACGGCAAGATGCATCATCGCAGTCAACGAAATCCTGCGGTGCAATCCCTGAGATTTTGACGAATTAAGTTGTCATGGCCCCACTGGTCTGTGCGTTGTGTTGAGTGGGGGTGACTTGCATTCTTCAGACAGAATCAAGGCATGAGTAGCCGTGCGTCTGGATTCACTTTTCCTCCGAAGTTGCGCAGCTGCGAGGGAGTTCCATGGCAGCCACCGCAGCCTCTCGGCCGGAAGTGCCTAAAAAAGCTGCGCATGTCGCGTGACGGCGTTGATGTGATGTAATGCTTTGGCCTTCGACTCCTTCGAGTTCAGCCGTTCGGCTTCTCGACACATGCCCAGAAGATCATGAAGATCCCAAATCCCCAGGCCCCCCGCAACGGCTAAGGGGTGTGCCGGCAAACGGCGTGCCTCGCTCACAGGCGGAAACTTGGGGTTGCGAATAGGCCACTGGTGCAGTGTTGCCGCTCCCGTACCGTTATTCTCGGTGGCTTTGTGCCCATCCATCGGGATAGACTTAGAGGATTTCAGAGGTGCAGGGCTGCTTTGGCCTTCGCATCGAAGCAAGAGGTTTCCTGAACTGCTGGACACCGGACCCTTGAGCCGAGACAGTCGCACCGCAAGCCTACGTGCAGAAAGCCGCTCAGATTCGAGCTTCGCATGCGTCTTCGGAAGGTTCGCAGCCAAAGACGACAAGAGCTTGCGTTTTTCCTAAAGAGAAGCAGCCACATGCCGAAGTTTAGCCTTGGATTTTTCAGCATTGACCCCAAACCCCTTGGATCCAGAACTGTTGAACGACCCTTGTCGGATCGTCATGTGATCCGACGAGGTCGGATTTAAAGAGCCTGAATGAAGTCACTTGCGAGCAGGCTCTCGAGGATCTGCAATTGAGCGGTCGGGTTTGGATAGGCATAGTGCGAACCTGTAATTCCAAAGTCTCTCAGCCTGGACCCAACTCTACGACAAAGTTGCAAGTAAGTCCTTTGCAGCAGGCGAGCCGGTCTCGATCACGATCGCCCGGGCGTCGCCGGAAGCGGCGTCGAGGACAGCCACCATCTGAATGGGGCACTCGCTAATATATGTGAGCCTATGTTCCGGTTTTTGCTCCGATCAGAAGGGCTTACTCGCGCCGGCAGCACCATCTGCTTTCAGCTTCTGCCCATGCGCCCAAAGCCTTTAGGAGCTTCGGTCCGCATTTTTCATCATTTTTCAACGATGAGCACATCGTGGTGCTGAGCAGAAAATGCATACATGCCGACCTACCTACCTACCGTTCACACGTACACAAGTACACAGTACACGTACGCACATACTTACTTCCTTGCCTTCAGTCACGCACACACGCATAAACGGATTGATAAGTAGGTACACAGCTAGACAGGGCAGATTCAGATAAAGAAGTAACTGTCAGACTAGAGGGCTCCTCAGGGCAACCTTCCGAAAGCATCTTTCCGAAGGCTCCGAACCACGGAACTCTCCTCGGCAGGAGCCGAGGCAGCTGTCGAAGAATTTGGCAGTTGAAGACTTGAAGACTCATTGATTCATGCCATTGTCATGGGGTCGGGTTGGAGGGTGGAGGCTCTCGTTTGAGTCGGGTGCTCAAGGACTGAAGGGCTCCCATTTTCCAATCAGGCACTGATCATTGCAACAGAAGGAAGCGATCCAGAGAGAAGTCTGACCTTTGCACGAAGGCTTCTGCAAGACTATTCGTATCGCAACCGAGTCAACCTTTCCATGTTCAGTGTCCGGTTGCCCTGTGCAGGCTTGACGCCCCAGCAGGTGGTGCGAGACAGGCCCAACGAGGAGAAAGCAAAAACTGCCTGCCACCATCCGTAGAAGAGGAACCGTACTGGATAGAAGTCACTGCCAAGAGATATTACCAAATCTGTCGGAACGCGCCGCCACACACTGTCATAAAGTCTATTTAACTAAAGATCTCTGCGAGGAGCTTTGAAAACCCTGTCTTGACGTGGCGCCAAAGTGCGCGTGCCGACACGTCCAGGGCAAGAAAACGCCACCACAAGGACAACACCTAGAAGTGTTTCACCACTACGACCACTACTACTACTCCTCCTGCTGCTGCTCTGCTACTGGTATTGCCACTGCTCGTGCTGCTACCACCACCACCACCAACAACAACACCACGACTACTACTACTACTACTCCTCCTCCTCCTACTCCTACTCCTACTCCTACTCCTACTCCTACTACTACTACTACTACTACTACTACTACTACTACTACTACTACTACTACTACTACTACTACTACTACTGCGACTGCGACTGCGACTGCGACTGCGACTACGACTACGACTACTACTACTACTACTACCACCACAAACTACTCTTCCTACTCCTACTATGACTACCACTACCACTGCTACTGCTCTTGCACACACTCCTGTGCTCCTGCCCTGCTGCTTCTGCTGCTTCTGGTGCCGGACAGTGCCCGACAGTTAGGGTCACTGAGAGTGAAATCGGAAGCGACTTTCAATCTGCGAGACAAGCCGGCCGTTCGTTGCGGGCACAACCAATGACTGTCGATAACGCTCAACAGATGGAAAGAGCTCGGGCCAAATCCCCTGGAAGGCTCACGCGGCTTCGACCCTGACACCAGTTACGTCCGGCACGCGCATACCCCAGCGTTCAGCCGCCGGTTGGAGGACCACTTTGTTGCATACACACAACTTGACTACTGGACGAGAAGACTGCATGTATGTATGTATGTGTGTATGTACGTATCTATCTATCTGTATATACATCTATGCGTACATGCATCAGATCCATATCCCTGTGTTGAGTACAGCTCGATGGCGAGACTCTTTCTCAGACGTGTGCACTGAAGCCTCCTCAATTGGCAACACGACAAACACATCTCGTGAGGTCTGCGGCTGCTTCATCAGACTACCTAGGCAGGGCGCCTTTTAAACCACATCTGCAGGTCGTGTTCTGGCTGAGGGCTTGTTTCTTTGTCCGTGGTATATCACTCCACTTCGTGTTGAACTTTCTCGTTTCCTGCAACAAGTTCCGTTTCGGGGCAGGACAGTTGGCAGCAACTCGCGACTTATTGAGCCGCATCTCTTTGTGCTGACTCCTCTGGTGTGGTCTCCATCGTCGCCTTTACACAAGAGGCTTTCTTCGTGTACTTGTTCATGCAGTCGTCCCAGTGGTTCTTTGTCAGTCTGGCTGTCTTGGCTAGACGGATCTCAGAACCTGCCACTGCCAGGAGAGAATCGCCTCAGAATGCGGGCTTTAAGCGGAGAACTTGATGTTTTGGACCTACGTGTTGTAATCGCATGCAACAGGTATGCTGACTGCAGCTGTGTCGCATGCAGTCCCACCCTCAGCTCCAGGCATCAGTGCTAGGTTTGGGGTGCAAAACGTTTGGCTCGTTCCAGAATCCTGGTTTTGCGCGCGTATGCTCATTTGGAGTAGAAGTTGCAAACGAGGGAACTCGGGAGAAGTTCTCGCTACCCTGGGAGAGCCTGGTGTGGAAAGTGCCGAGGTGGGACTGACCCCACCTGCCAGCGGTGGGCCTGCGAGCACGGCGCAGGTGTGTTGGGCAGAGTGCTAAGGGTTGCATGCATTGGAACCCGAATGGCAGGTGCATCAAGCGCCTCCTGGCATTTTGCAGCGAGCTAAGCACCGTTCGGGCTCGAATCATTTGCAAGAGTTCATCGCTTGTCAGAGACCGTAGATATAGCCGCCATGTCGCACCAAAGACTGAGGCATGCACATGCACAAGGACATGCAGCCCACGCTGCTCAAGCGGCCCACGTGGCTCACGCAGCTCACGTGGCCCATGCAGCCCACGCGGCTCATGCCGCTCACGCGGCTCATGCCGCCCATGCAGCCCACGCAGCACATGCTGCCCAAGTGGCGTATGGACATCCGCATCAAGCACTGCCCGGGTGAAGGTCCCAGCTTTCTCTTTAGAGGCGAAAGCTCGGGTCGTTCAGATTCTGTCAAGCTGCCGAGGCAACATCACATGCACTACGCGGGAGCTCCAGTCGTGCATGGGATGCACCCGATGATGCCCGGTGCCCACATGAAAGCTCGGGTGACAGTTGCACCTCACTGTACGTGCTTGTGCATGTACTCGACCTAGCTGGTTTGCGCTTGCCTCTGCAGGCCAAATGGGCATTATCCGATACACTATGCACCCCATCCTCATCATCCTGGCTATTATGTGCCAGCAGCTCAGCGACTCTGCGTGTCGCTACTGCAATCCCTCCAATGCCCAACTGAATGATGCGAGGCCGGTGTATCCTGGCCACCCGCTTCACTCTTGGATCCGGGTTGTAAGCGAGCCAGCAGGACATTTTTTGATCTCCTTACTCTTGCTCGCGACGAGTTTCACGGGCCTTACCGTACTGTTTTGCATATGGCAAAGATCTAGCAGCAATGGGATGCAGCTGCTGAGGCCAGGCTACCCGCCTCACTACCCGGGATATCCGCCGCTTGCCCGGGTGCCCCCCTGCCTGTTTACTCTTTGACCCAGGCCTGAGGCTTGAAATGGGCTGTGGGAGTTACTGCATGTTGGTGGCAGGAAAGCCGGGACAAAGACAGCGACGAGGAGTGGGCGCTGGGACTGCGAGCTCCGACTTCCCTAGGCCGCGTTTCTAAGCTGCAGGACCGGAAGAAGAAGAAGGAGCGTGAGGCTCGCACCTCCGCTACCGAGTAGCGGCTAGCGCAGGGGCGGGGCCATTCTGCAGCAGGTTAGTCACTTTAGTCGCAAGATCGGGGCCTCAGAACGGCTCCCATGCCTGCCTCGGCCCAGACTCGGGGGCAGTTCCTCAGCTGCTTCGCTTCTGTCGTAATTGAAGCAGGGATGGGGGCAATTCAGAAGGTTTTAAAACATCTTGAAAGCAGGCAAGACACTCTAGAAGCCGGTTTCAGGCATGCTGAAAGCCTCAGAGCCATGGTGCCAAATGGAGCATTGTTTGTTGCTCCTCGCTTCCAATCCTCACTGAGCGTAGGGTTTTCCGTCTCTGCGGATTTCGTTGAAGCGAATCCTGCCCGGCTAGGAGCCACCACCGCCGACAAAGTTCGACGATGATCACTGGGAGGACGCTGCACGTTCACACGAGAATCGGGGCCCAGCCAATAGCCACATGATGCGAAAAATCTATATCAATGCGACTGGCAGACAATTACCTGCGCTGTGCAGAACTCAGACTCGAGAAGGAAAGCAAAAGCAGAGAGTTGCGAATGTCATTACAATCGTGGTTGAGGTCAGTGCCCCACAGAAACTTCCGTAGACTTCTCCAGATCCCCACAAGCTCATCAGCTGTTGCGCTGCCTCCGAGGCAAAGCTACCATCTGACGGTTGCCGGCATACTTTGGATGATCTTGCTCTTGCATCTCAGCCTGGCCCTGGTGCTCTAAAACCGCAAGAACTTAAGACAAGCCGAAGGCCAACAGCGGCATCTGCGCATCCAACAAAACCTGAGCCGTGAACCGGTTGGCCACCTCACCGCATCCCGTGCAGACCCTTCCCAGTTCCTGGAAGCTTCGAGTTAGGCTTTCCCTTTCATGCCGCAGGAGCCTCGGTCACGGACCAAGCTCAAACTTCTGGGCGAGGACTGTGGCGAAGAACAGCCGTGGCCTCCAGCAACTCCCACACACCGGCTTGGCAAGGGCTTGGAAAATTGGCGGGGCTTTCAGGCTGACAGTAGTTCGATCGCGACGGTTGCTGTCATGAGTAATCTACGGCTGTTTTACCTTCGTCAGGGAACTTGAAGGTGTTGAACCCAGAGAATCTGCAGCATCTTGAGGGCACCGTCTAAAAAGGGATGCCAACATTTCACCCTCTGATCTACGTCTACGAGTAGGCTTCAAGAGACGTTTGGATGCCGAGTCGCAAGCTCTGGAGCTACCCGATGACAGACGAGAACCGCCGCTGCTTCGCCGGGTGAACACAAGTCCTAGCCAGCACGTGTGAGATGTCTGTCGGAATCCCTCTTAACAGCGCTGACTGCTAGCACCCACTTCTAGTGATCCAGGTACATACCGTGCCTCCTAAAGGAGGATGTGTGCGACAGCTTCTTCAAGAAGATTCGGGACCCCCAGTCCAGCTTTTGCCTCCCTGTTGCTGAATTCCTTTCGTCGATTCGGCCAGGACTCGGTGGACTGGCAACAGCCCGAGGGCCCGCTGGGTCCTGCCCTTGTCAGACAGCGTCCGGGAGGCCTTCCGAAGACTGAACCGTCCTTGCAGGTCAAATCCCTCGCAAGACCTGCTGGATGGTGAAAGCCGGCTGTGACTGCAAGTGCCCCTTTCAGACCACTAGTGAATCTCACGACCGCATCTTCTTGACTCAGAAATATGACCCATTCCAGGTATAGGTACGGAGGAATCGAGGTGGCACCTCAGAAGTTCCCCAGCTGGATGCCACGAGCTTACCCCATAGCACACACCATGATGGCAAGGATGTATCCGCAGTCCTCACATGTTTTGCGACGAGGAACGAGCTTATGGAGCTGGTTCTCAAGCCCTGCGGTCTCCCACAGAAAGACTGGCCGAAAGCTCAGCCATCAGGGCACCGCGCAGCCTGCGAGACGAGACGGAGACTTCCTCGCACCCTTCCCAGGCCCAATTCCTGCAACCTCAACCTCTACGAGGACCCCTTCAAGCCAACCCAATGAAAGCCCTACCGTGTGGAACATGATCTTCTTCGAGCATGGCTGACCGTCTCAGACCCTCAGAAGCGACGCCCAGTGTCAGTCGTAGGCAAGTACACACACAGAGAGAGAGAGAGAGAGAAGCGCATCGTCACAGCATTGATACACCATATAGTACATCGGTAGTAGCTAGAGTCAGCATAGGGGACAAAGAATGTGCAACAGTTCGCGCCATCACATCGCCATTCAAGCCGCCATGACAGACAAGATGCCAAATGAAACTTGGCATGAAGGGAACCACGAGGATAGGGGGTAAGCAGCAGGATGCAGCGAGGGAGGCAGCGCAAGAACAGAAGCAGCGTCCACAGCAGCAGCGGAAAGGACAACGAAGAAAAGGGCGCATCAGGGCATCAGAACAGAACGAAAAGCCAGCTGCTGTCTCGCTCGTTTGGCCTGTACAGCTCGGCAGGATGGTGGCATGACTGTTGGTGAGGTGCTCAGCTGACGAGGGGAGGATATCTGAGTCACGTCATGCGTTTCAGATGTTTCAGGGCGAAAAACCCGCACTTGGGGTTCTGATGAGCAGTGAGCAGTCAGAAGTCTCATGCGCAATCTCCGATCTCCTGGCCTGGTACAAACGGCCCCACAACACTCTGACAAAGCGAGCTTCAGCTGAGCCAGATTCGCAATCTTGTGTTCTCAGCTGATCACTGGGCATCCGTGTCGTTCCTGAAAACCCTACCCTAAACCCCTAAACCCTAAACCCGATTTGCAGCCCCTGGCCAGCACATGTCAGCCTTGACCAGCGTCCTTCTAATCACTTAAAGCCATGCCTGCGGTTTTTCCCGCTCAGCTCGTGGCTTGAGTTCTTTTGTTTGGCTCTTACCGGCACTGCTTCACCATGCATCCGAGACCCAGTTAGGCTGGCACGCTGACGACGAGAAGCTGTTCCAAGGTCGGTTTCGCGACTGCAGGACAGCATGAACCCCAGAAACTTGAGGAGCTGAAGCCCAAGCTCCAACAAGTCCACGCCCGCAGGATCATCTCCTTGTCGTTGGGTGCGACTCGGAAGTTCGAGTTGCGGCTGAACTGGCCCGAGGCAGGGGTGGTTCATGGTGGTTCTCAGGGCGACAGCCACCTCGGGTCACGACTGCTCATACCGACAGCAGGTTGCCCTGGATCTTGAATGCTAGCCTTCGTCCCTTTGCAAAGCTCCAATGGCTCAAAGCATTATTTGCGTGCTGTCGGCATGGCTTCTGCACCATTCTGCACGGCAACCCATGCTCAAGGATGTCTGATGTGCTACGCGGCGCGACATGTTTTTTTAATGGATCCAGGGCTCGAGGGAGATGAGGGTGTAGATGATGGAACTGCCAACAAGCGCACCGAAGAGCCAGCGGACCATGCCTTGCCGCCCTGCACAGGAAGAGGAAGCGCAGATCACAAGGCTGACGCTCCGCGGCG
Organism: Symbiodinium sp. CCMP2592; assembly: GCA_905221615.1. Lineage (NCBI taxonomy): Eukaryota > Dinophyceae > Suessiales > Symbiodiniaceae > Symbiodinium > Symbiodinium sp. CCMP2592. The sequence goes on along the minus strand of CAJNDT010005839.1, from coordinate 34,916 downwards.
GAGATCTTCTCACTATGGAGGCGCTTATCTGAAAATCAATGGCTGAATGCTTTCATGGGAGTCATCACAGATCATCACAGGCTGTAGGCGAGTGTCTGAGTTTCACGGTCGACGCTGGGATGAAGTGCTCGTTTGCCCGTGAGCTGCAGGGAATGACGCAGAAGCACTTCCAGCACCGCGTCCCACGCGAAGGGACGAAGGCACGACCGGCGCTAAGACCGGAAATTTGGTTTTGGCCTCACAAGTCGCGACCACATGCAGCGCCAGGAGCCTCGGATCAACCTGACCTGGCGCTGGGTAAAGAAGCACTTGCCGGGGTGCCCTTCAGGGGGCCGGCGTTGAGGGCACGCAGCGCGACGCATGATTGATTTTTCTCAATAGTTAATGCACCTGGCACAACATGAGCTAGCTGTAGCCAAAGCAGATAGCTTTTCCTTCATGTTCTGGCATCTTGATGTATTGCTCGCACTGAAGGTGCTAAGCTGCAGGAAATGCATGGAAGATGTGACAAGAAAGAGAAGGGTCATCTTCAGTGCGAGCACACAGTGGCCAATGCCACGTGCGCAAACGGCTCTTTGTTCGGAAAGATTTGAACCTTTCCATCCAGGGGCATGGCCCGGAGTGAAGAGTCGCAGGCACCAGGAATTGGAAGCAATCAGAATTGCGTCCAGAACCTGTGCCACCCGAAACTGGGGCAAGTTTTTTTTATCTCCAGCTTGATATGCTTTCCTCATATTTGAAAAGATAACGAACCCTTAGCTCCTGATCTCAGGTGAGCCAGACTCGCGAATCCCCTGACACACCGTACACTTGCCGATGGCTCTCTTGCAGCATGTTTCAGGCAGGTGGAATCCTTCAGGGGAATCGCTGGTTGATAATGTTCTTTCAGGCAAAAGTGCTGCACGCTGCATACTCTGAGCACCGAGCAGATTGCCCGAAGAATTATTGCTCCCAGCTGAAGCCTCAAAGCAGTTCGCCACGAGTGCAAAAGGCTGGCCCTTGCGAGCAGCAGATGCGTCTAAAACAGGCGTAAGCACACAGCTTGCAGCTATCAAGCAAGCTTTTTCGGTGTCATGCTGGGCCGTTTGATGATGCTGTGCGTCTGCCCGCTCGGCTCAAGAGAAGTTTTTTCCAATTTTGATCAAAGACAAAACTCGGAGGAGATGAGGCGCCGATGAGGACGTCCAGGATGCCACAGGGGCAACGGAGTCTTCCATGGAATTCCTCTCTGCTACAAAGCCCCTCGGAGCTTCAGCTCACGAGGAGCCTCGGCTGCAAGAGAGTATTGCACTCCTTCGTCCAAGAGAGATCGAGCGAGAGAGACGGGAGAGTGACGAAAGACATTCCTTGATCCCTTTGAGAATCCATCAAGACTTTCATACCTCCCCCAAACCCTGCCAAAGGCGGGCAGGCTGAAAGCCGGGCAGGCTTGACTCGCGCTAAAGCCTGGGAGAAGGGCGAAGAGAGAGGGAGAGAAAGAACCCTAGCTGGGGTATCGCGGACAGCTTCAAGCCCGGCAGAGGGAGATGGGGAGAGCCGGGTGCGGCGGGCGGGACGGCTGGAGCGGCCCCTGCGCGGCCGCAGCATGCAGAACGAGAAGGAAAGGACAGCCTGTAGCCTCTGGAGAGTCTCTGTGCGAACGCGCATGCGCCCACACGCCCGTTTCGAGGATCGTGCTGAGCTTGAAGATGGGACTGGAGAAAGGTTTCGAGAAGGTCTTGGCTCGGTGCTAGCAGCGCCTCGACAGGCCACCAGGGAGGCCGAGACGGGAGACGGAGTGATGGATGTTGTCTCTTCGTTTGTCGTCGCTTCTTTGGGTCCTTCCTCGACCCCTTTTCCACTCTCGAGGTGCGGAGAAGACGATCCCGCGATTTTGGTGAAAGTGGCTCAGCGGCCCAGCTTTCGCTTTGTCAGCTCTGCTTTGTTGAAGACGCAGGGGATCGGGCTCTCGGAGAGCTTGGAACCGACGAAAGTGAAAGTGCTCTGAGGTCAGTGATGCAAACCGTGAGATCCACTGCTCGCTAGGCGCCTGGAGCCGCCACCGCCGTTTTATGTTCGGGGGTTTCTTTTTCTGAGAGTCGTGTTTTCTGCTTTTGGCCAACGGCACAGGCGCTTCGCTGTTCGCTTCGGCTTCCTCGGCATCTGCATTGGTGTTTTCTGGCAGCGGGGACCTCGCTTCCCTCCTCTTCTCCTTTCCTTTCCCCGTTGCCTCTGAGGCTGTTTTTCCGGAGAGCGCAAAGGTCGCTGCGAAGCGCTGAGCCTTCGCAGCCGACTGCGAGTTACACCTGGAGCCGCAGCCTGAGGACGGGAGGAGAGTGACGTGCACAGGCACCTGTAAGACCCTCAGCTCGTAACCTGGAACTGGTGCTCATGCGTGGCCATCAAATCCTGTCTTCCTTCATAGTGAAACTTGGCTCCAGTTCGGTTCGGGTCCTGAGAAACTCGGTTCCGGAACGATTCAACTCGGAGAGAGAGACCGAAGAGCTTTGGAAAAATCCTTCCCAGCCAAGGCTACCAAGCGAGACGGCGGGCGGAAAAGCATGCTTGTTGAAGCGCTTTCGGCCGCTTCGTTCCTTGCTTCCACTTCGAGTAGCCCAGCTTTCGGTTGAGCAGCTACGCTATGCGTGCTGAGCGGCTGACGGCGGAACTGTGGGGGCCATTCTTTCTCTTGCAACTGCAGGCAAGCTCTTCACTTCATATCCTTGCACTGTAGCTTCCTTCAGCTGATCGCAGGCAACAGCCCACGCAGCCTAGCGAAACTTTGCAAAGCCATGCGCAGCCCACAAGTGACGGAAGCAGCAAACTGCTGTGGAAACTGCCGCATGCTGTGTGTGACAAAGCTGCCGAAGATGCCGAAGCCGGGTGGCCCAGAAAGCGAGACGGGCCTTGCGCACGAGTCCCGGGTCCACTCTGTTGCACATTGTGTGTGACAGGCTGGGTGCTTGGAGTAAGTTCACACGCCTAGTCCATTCCCTTCCACTGCTGTGCATCCAGAACACTCAGATTCCTACTGTACCGTGCATATCAGCTTGAGTTCTGTCGCCGCCGGAGCACTACAGAGATGCGTTGCCCCCAGAAGTGCTGCGGTTGCTGTGACCACAGTGGCAAAGAGCCACTCAGAGGCGGACCTCCCATACCTTCGGCACCTAACAGTCTGCCAGTGATGGAGCTTGCAGTATGCAACTCAGCCACATCAGGCCCTGGAGTCGAGTCCTAGAGCGATTTGGCAGCTCAGCCAGTGCAGCGAGCTTTAGGGCATCGCAGATAGTCCGCGTCGTGGTGGAAGCCCCGTTGCCTTTCTGCGAAGGCATTGCGTGCACAGGCGAAATTTGGTCGGATGCAGAGTTGTGGAGCTGGCAACGCAGTCTCCTTGAGCATAACCCCGTGCCGCAGGAGGTTCCCAAGTGCAGGATGCTTTGTTGCCAGGCGCGCTGCCGTGCGCATGGTGTGCATTTTGGGCTCCAAAGAGTCTTCCAACAGCCTATCCCAAGACCCCGAAGACCGCGAAGCTTTGTATCTATCCAACACCAAGTGACGGAACTTCATGGACTCCGGATCTAGGCTTCCGCGCCTAAAGCGGTAGCAGAGTCATGTTCAAGCTGTAGGCTCCGAGCTGTCACAGTAACTCTGCCTGTCCGTCCTATGAGTGGCTTAGCAAGCACAACCAAGCCTCTTTTGCAGATAAAGATGTCCAACTTCGCGGCAGAAACACTGCAGTCAGTGCCTGGGCTCACCGTTTTCAGCCTTGGCGGCCTTGGTTAGTGAAGGCGCGTGCCATAATACGGCTTTCGGGCTCGCTCCATGACGGCCTGCAGTGCCTCCAGGGAAGGTCACCTCTTAGATCACTTTTGAAGCCATGGAGGTGTGTATCACATCCTCATCCCGCGCGTCCGCAGCCCCTCGCCGAGAGCGTCTACCAGACCGGTGTGCCATGCCACAGAATTGCACACGTAGCCTGTATGTATACGTGGCTCTTTCGCCAGTGTTTTCGGTGCCAGCCGCGGAGGGTGTTCGTTTTGCTGTAAGCTCTTTGGCATCATGCCGTGGTGGCAATCCTTCAGACAGACATGGCCAGCAAGCTGGGCCAGAGTAGACTGACTGACGCAGGAGCTTGCACCGCTTTTTCAAGCCAAAGCAGGCAAGTTGAATGAAACCGAAGAATTTGCAGCTGAATGCCTGGATGCCTGTCAAAGTTTATTGAAACATGAAGGGATGTGGAAGAACAACCGGACCTTGCAGGGACAGCCTTGAAGATGTTTTTCTCTTGGCTCAGTGGCAGCCGAACGTCTCAGAATGTCTCAGACTTCCAAGCTGGCACAAGTTGCTAGTGACCAAATAGTATGTTGGACAAAGGAAGCGAACTGCGTCGAAGACAACTTTTCTGACGGCGAGTGTGCCTTTGTCTCTGTCTTTCAAGCCCCGTCCTCCGAGCTATCGCGCAGCAGAGCAGCTGCATGTTGTGCATGTCAGACTCAGTCAGTTTGAGCACATCAACCTTGGCACCCTCTCGCAGGGTCTGCGCATCCGGCGTAAGTTGATCCAAGCGCCGCTGGCTCCGCGTGCGCCTCTCGTATGGGCGCACGCACTACGGTTGCTGCAAGCTTGCATGGAGCTGGGCGCAAGTTCCCCGACTTCTCCAGAAACTTCTGCCCGATCCCAGTTGCAGCCTTTGTCTTTGGACCCAGCGCCACACGGCACAGCACGGATCATGCCGTGCTGTCTTGGCTCAGCTGTGCAAGGGGCATGGTGTCCGACAGATAGTGTTGCCAAGCACGGTATTTGCATCCCTCGAGACATTTGCAGCAGGCCCAAGCTAGGTAAATGTGCACGACGCACCGCACAGGCTGCACAGCACATCCGGCCTTTGCCCTTCAGGCCAATCGCAGACCTTCCAGTCTGTGCCCAGCTTCCGCAGCCAGCACAGGCACAGCCGCTTGGGAAGAGGCTTCCTTTCGGATAGCACCCTGCTTGGCCTCCCACAAATCGGCTGTGTTTTGAGAAACTCGTCGGCGATGGCTGTGATGGCTGGGATGGGCAGGGCAGCAAGGGCTTTGCGTCTGAGTCTGAGACATCTGCTCGATGGAAGGATCTCCGAGCAATGCAATTACAGAGCTTTCCTGCTCTAGCCGTTTCGCAGGTTTCAGACAGCAGCCGCTTGTCGGAAGGGTGTCCGACACGCAGGGTCACGCCAGAGGTGCAGGGCAGCGTGAGAGCCGCAAGAGATCCTGAACAGCCTGAGTTGACACTCTGTGGCCTGGACGTGCTCGATATGTGACGTCAGGCGAGCAAATCTAGCTAGCAGGCTGCTTCCTGCATTGAAGACTTTGCAAAGGACCCGCAGATGGCATCGGCTGCTTGCATGGAGCTGGGCACAAGAGTCCAAGCAGTCGCTGAAACAGCCAGTCCTGCCTAGGACGTAGTGCTCACAGCACAGGTGCTCCGCACGCGCACGCTTTCGCGTCTCCTTGCAAGGCGCGGGCAGAGGTGTTGATTCCAAAGGTGGTTTGCTCAGCTGAACCGAGTTGTACTGAGAGGTCAAAGATGCACTGAGCTGAACAAAGCATGCTTTTAACTAGGGCCTCGAGATTGTGCGTTCCTGGGTCTGTCAGGGCGCATCAGATTCCGTCACGGCTTCTATTGACCCATTGACCTTGCAACCTGCCGCCGGGAAACAAGCGAAGCAAGGCATCTTCCCCGTCTCAGACAGCCTTCCCTGGTAACATGGTGCTGGCATCTCTGGTGCCTCTTGAGAACCAACAGGGGCCGCAAGCCATGAAGGCACACAAGGCCACGAAGCCAGGATTTTTGCTAAGCTGCAACCGGCGAGGACCTAGGACTTCTCTTGTGGGTAAGCCGGCCATCGCATGTGCGGAGTCAGCCAGGTGTGATGCCATCTTGGCAGACGTAGGCCGTTCCGCGATGCGTCGGCCTGGTAACGAGTGCCCAAGCTGCTGAGAGTGCACTTGCCCGGTGTCTAGAGAAGCCCAGCTTTGGCTTCTATCTCAGTACCCACTCTCACTGCAGACGCTCTGGCTTTCAAGCGCCTGAAGTTTTACAGGCTGCCGAGGTCTTGTCCCGCAAAGGGTCCAGCTTGAGCTTAGCATCGGCCTCGACAATTCCGGTCTCAACGGATTGAAAAGACCCTCGCTGCGTGGAGCACTCCAAGCATATCCGAGATTCCAAAGTTGGTTGTGCGCCTTGTTGAGTGCTGCCATGCCACTCGGAAACCACAAAACCCCGCCGACGACAAGCTTTGCATTTAAGTTGTTGCCAAAACGTGCCTTGTTCAGCTGCTCCTTGAGAAGAGGGCTTTCTGTCGATCCGAAACGGATTCGAGCCTGCGAAAACCCTCCGGCAAAGTGATCTTTCGACGCAGTGCTAGGCTGAACGGGGGCAGGTGCTGCAGAGACCGCGAAGATGGAGAAGGCATGCGTGCATGAAGCCAAGATTGTGAAGAGTATCCAAAGTCCTCGCCGTCTTCCCTTGCCCAGGTGAGGCCTTTGCAAGTTGAGACACACCGTGTCAGAAGCTCTGGCTTTCCAGCTTTTGATTCCGCTGTACCCCTCTAGGCCAGCGCAGCCCCTTCTCCTTCTGTCTTACTTCCCTTCCAACTCTCTTGCCCTCAGCTCTCCGGCTCCTCCTCTCTGCTGCTTGACGAGCGGCAGCTGACAGTCATCACAAAGTTTATTCTGAGTTGCCAGCGACAGCAGAACCCATCCGAGAGCATCGGCATTTGCAACGTCGACACCTCCACGTGGAAATGTATGCCAAAGGCAGCTTTTGGCAAGGCCAGGAAGGGCACGCAAGAGAGGCCACAGATTACCTGATTACCAGAGTAAGGCTGAAGAACTCTTTTCCATCTTTGTGCCCATCCTGCCCCACGCTCCTCAAATGCAGTGCTCGCAACAACGAGAGCGGATTCTATGCCTTCTAGGCTGGCCTTACCTCCTTGACAATTGCTTCAGAGTTGCAGTAGACGCTGCTTGAGCGACTGAGCTCGAGACCCGACGAGATTTCGCAAATGGAGAAGGCAAGCTGACGTTGCATGCGACTGCCGCCGTGCTTGCTGTGCCTGCACCGTGCTTGTGGATAGGGCGCAGCTGCTTCAAAGTTGGCACATGTCACTCTGGCAGGACGGCTGCGAGCTGAAGCTCACAAGCACCCATGCGAGCTCAGATTCTGCCCTGAGCTGTCCAAGATGTTTGGGAATGCAAGCCTGAAGCTACCGAAGATGTCGAAGATGCCAAAGCCGGGTGGCATAGGGAGGAGTTCGGGGCACTGCCGACGAAGCCCAAGTCGGCTTTCTTTTGCGAATTGTGCATGACAGGCTGTGAAGGCAGTGACAGGCTGGGTGCTTGGAGTAAGTTCACACGCCTAGTCCATTCCCTTCCACTGCTGTGCATCCAGAACACTCAGATTCCTACTGTACCGTGCATATCAGCTTGAGTTCTGTCGCCGCCGGAGCACTACAGAGATGCGTTGCCCCCAGAAGTGCTGCGGTTGCTGTGACCACAGTGGCAAAGAGCCACTCAGAGGCGGACCTCCCATACCTTCGGCACCTAACAGTCTGCCAGTGATGGAGCTTGCAGTATGCAACTCAGCCACATCAGGCCCTGGAGTCGAGTCCTAGAGCGATTTGGCAGCTCAGCCAGTGCAGCGAGCTTTAGGGCATCGCAGATAGTCCGCGTCGTGGTGGAAGCCCCGTTGCCTTTCTGCGAAGGCATTGCGTGCACAGGCGAAATTTGGTCGGATGCAGAGTTGTGGAGCTGGCAACGCAGTCTCCTTGAGCATAACCCCGTGCCGCAGGAGGTTCCCAAGTGCAGGATGCTTTGTTGCCAGGCGCGCTGCCGTGCGCATGGTGTGCATTTTGGGCTCCAAAGAGTCTTCCAACAGCCTATCCCAAGACCCCGAAGACCGCGAAGCTTTGTATCTATCCAACACCAAGTGACGGAACTTCATGGACTCCGGATCTAGGCTTCCGCGCCTAAAGCGGTAGCAGAGTCATGTTCAGGCTGTAGGCTCCGAGCTGTCACAGTAACTCTGCCTGTCCGTCCTATGAGTGGCTTAGCAAGCACAACCAAGCCTCTTTTGCAGATAAAGATGTCCAACTTCGCGGCAGAAACACTGCAGTCAGTGCCTGGGCTCACCGTTTTCAGCCTTGGCGGCCTTGGTTAGTGAAGGCGCGTGCCATAATACGGCTTTCGGGCTCGCTCCATGACGGCCTGCAGTGCCTCCAGGGAAGGTCACCTCTTAGATCACTTTTGAAGCCATGGAGGTGTGTATCACATCCTCATCCCGCGCGTCCGCAGCCCCTCGCCGAGAGCATCTACCAGACCGGTGTGCCATGCCACAGAATTGCACACATAGCCTGTATGTATACGTGGCTCTTGCACCAGTATTTTCGGTGCCAGCCGCGGAGGGTGTTCGTTTTGCTGTAAGCTCTTTGGCATCATGCCGTTGTGGCAATCCTTCAGACAGACATGGCCAGCAAGCTGGGCCAGAGTAGACTGACTGACGCAGGAGCTTGCACCGCTTTTTCAAGCCAAAGCAGGCAAGTTGAATGAAACCGAAGATTTTGCAGCTGAATGCCTGGACGCCTGTCAAAGTTTATTGAAACATGAAGGGATGCGGAAGAACAACCGGACCTTGCAGGGACAGCCTTGAAGATGTTTTTCTCTTGGCTCAGTGGCAGCCGAACGTCTCAGAATGTCTCAGACTTCCAAGCTGGCACAAGTTGCTAGTGACCAAATAGTATGTTGGACAAAGGAAGCGAACTGCGTCGAAGACAACTTTTCTGACGGCGAGTGTGCCTTTGTCTCTGGCTTTCAAGCCCCGTCCTCCGAGCTATCGCGCAGCAGAGCAGCTGCATGTTGTGCATGTCAGACTCAGTCAGTTTGAGCACATCAACCTTGGCACCCTCTCGCAGGGTCTGCGCATCCGGCGTAAGTTGATCCAAGCGCCGCTGGCTCCGCGTGCGCCGCTCGCATGGGCGCACACACTACGGTTGCTGCAAGCTTGCATGGAGCTGGGCGCAAGTTCCCCGACTTCTCCAGAAACTTCTGCCCGATCCCAGTTGCAGCCTTTGTCTTTGGACCCAGCGCCACAAGGCACAGCACGGATCATTGCTGTCTTGGCCCAGCTGTGAAAGGGGCATGGTGTCCGACAGATAGTGTTGCCAAGCACGGCATTTGCATCCCTCGAGACATTTGCAGCAGGCCCAGGCTAGGTAGATGTGCACGACGCACCGCACAGGCTGCACAGCACATCCGCCCTTTGCCCTTCAGGCCAATCGCAGACCTTCCAGTCTGTGCCCAGCTGCCGCAGCCAGCACAGGCACAGCCGCTTGGGAAGAGGCTTCCTTTCGGATAGCACCCTGCTTGGCCTCCCACAAATCGGCTGTGTTTTGAGAAACTCGTCGGCGATGGCTGTGATGGCTAGGATGGGCAGGGCAGCAAGGGCTTTGCGTCTGAGTCTGAGACATCTGCTCGATGGAAGGATCTCCGAGCAATGCAATTACAGAGCTTTCCTGCTCTAGCCGTTTCGCAGGTTTCAGACAGCAGCCGCTTGTCGGAAGGGTGTCCGACACGCAGGGTCACGCCAGAGGTGCAGGGCAGCGTGAGAGCCGCAAGAGATCCTGAACAGCCGGAGTTGACACTCTGTGGCCTGGACGTGCTCGATATGTGACGTCAGGCGAGCAAATCTAGCTAGCAGGCTGCTTCCTGCATTGAAGACTTTGCAAAGGACCCGCACATGGCATCGGCTGCTTGCATGGAGCTGGGCACAAGAGTCCAAGCAGTCGCTGAAACAACCAGTCCTGCCTAGGACGTAGTGCTCACAGCACAGGTGCCCTGCACGCGCACGCTTTCGCGTCTCCTTGCAAGGCGCGGGCAGAGGCGTTGATTCCAAAGGTGGTTTGCTCAGCTGAACCGAGTTGTACTGAGAGGTCAAAGATGCACTGAGCTGAGCAGGGCATGCTTCTAACTAGGGCCTCTAGATTGTGGGTTCCTGGGTCTGGTCTGGCAGGGCACATCAGATTCCGTCACGGCTTCTATTGACCCATTGACCTTGCAACCTGCCGCCTGGTCAGCAGGGAAACAAGCCAAGCAAGGCATCTTCCCCGTCTCAGACAGCCTTCCCTGGTACCTTGGTGCTGGCATCTTTGGTGCCTCTTGAGAACCAACAGGGGCCGCAAGCCATGAAGGCACAAAAGGCCACGAAGCCAGGATTTTTGCTAAGCTGCAACCGGCCAGGACCTACGACTTCTCTTGTGGGTAAGCCGGCCATGGCATGTGCGGAGTCAGCCAGGTGTGATGCCAGCTTGGCAGACGTAGGCCGTTCCCTGATGCGTCGGCCTGGCAACGAGTGCCCAAGCTGCTGCAGAGTGCACTTGCCCGGTGTCTAGAGAAGCCCAGCTTTGGCTTCTATCTCAGTACCCACTCTCACTGCAGACGCTCTGGCTTTCAAGCGCCTGAAGTTTTACAGGCTGCCGAGGTCTTGTCCCGCAAAGGGTCCAGCTTGAGCTTAGCATCGGCCTCGACGATTTCGTCCAGCTGCTGTTCACAAAGACCCGGCCCCCGTCCGCTCTCTTTTGCGAAGCACTCTGTCGAAGTGACTTGCTGAAGCATCGACTGCGAAGCTTGAGGCGAAACCTCGCACAGCCAAGGCAGCCAAATATGCGAAAAGTTGTTGCATGCTTCTCTGCACGAAAGGTGCACATTCCACGGGCTTTTCACAGCATGCCAGAAGCATTTCACAGACTGTTCCGATCTGGAGTCCGGAGTGTGAGTCTGGATGGAGGGTACTGTTTCTCGATTTTCCTGGCTTGCCTTCTAGCCTTAGCCGCCGTGGCAGAACCCTTGTTGATTGTTGGCAACATGTGGGTAGGAGAGCACTGCCAAAGCAGCTGGCGCTTGGAAGCTTCCAGAAACTTGGGCCATGTTCGAAGTCGGAGCCCGGCGCCTGCGACCTTCGCCTCCGAGCTCGGAAGCGTCTCGGAAGCTGGAACCCGAAGATCGCGGGCGCAGCGGGCCATAGCAGGCCCAGCCACCCATGTGGCCCTCAGGCCGTTTTGACATCACTTCATGGCTTACTCCATCCTGTGCCATGTGCCATGTGTGTGCAGTGCATCCTAGATCTACCGCGAGACTCGATTGCTGACATAGATTTCATGACAGATCGAAGCTCTTGGGCGCAACTTGTCATGGCTCAGGCACTTGCCCCTATTTTCGCTCACAAAGTGGTGACCCGACCTCCTTAAAAGCTGGCTCAACTGCTAGGCCGCTAGGCTCAGGATCTTCTCGTTCGAGACGGGTGAGATGCATGGCATGCGTGGGATGCTTGCGAGGTTGCATCGCCAATTCTAGGTGTTCGGATGCCAGCAGGTTGGCTGCCAAGAAGCTCGCACCAGATGTTCTGAAAACATAGAGACATAGAGCTCGTCATGCAATCCCCAACAGACTTCGCACTCACCACACGACGAGGTACAAGTACATTGCGGCTCAGCTGTGTCGCTTCCTAGTTTTTGGCTTTTGGTAGCTTGGCAGGGTGCTGCACGCAAGCTCGCAGGCTTCTCGCTTACATCGAAGCAATGAACTTGACGCTTCCAAAGCCTCTCCACGTTCTGTCTCGGACAGGATGGTTCCTGCATAGGGGCAGCTTGACCAGGACCCCACGAGATCAGAACTCAACCCTTTTGTGGCACCGAGTCCGTGGCAGTTTGTTGCAAGCCTTCTGTTGGAGGCAGGGTTTGTTGATAACCCTGCGGCAAACAATCGTGAATGGCTTGAGGACCATGAAGTTCCAAACACGGATGGCATCGTTTCTCCTTCAGAAGTTCGTTGCGACAGACCAGACTGCAACTCCAACATCACTTGTCGCTGCCCAACCAGATTTACCCAACATGCTTTGCCGCTTCGGGCGCAGGCCTTGTGTGCAAATTGCAAAGCTTCTGCGAACCAGGTGCCTGGCGATTGGCACGGGTGCCTGCCCCAAGCTGGTTAGATTGTGCTTGACGATCTTGACGGGAAGGCATGCAACCAGACACACGTCCCGTCCCTAGAATTCTCGAAGGTCTGGTCAATGCCGAGGACAGGACAACACTTGCATCAGCCTTTGCTACTCCCGCGTGCTGCCGATGCCAAACGTGATGCACGCGATCACTCGCACCTTCTCTGCCCAAGCTTTGGCTTGGACCTCACTGTGCACTGTAGACGCTCTGGCCTTAAGGCACCTGAAGTCTTATGAGAGCTGCCGAGGTCTTGTCCAACATAGGGTCCAGCGTTAAGATAGCACTGGCCTCGACGGTTCCGGTTTCAACGGATTGAAAAGGCCCTCACTACGTGCGAATGCGGACGACAGTCAGTGGACAGTCGTGTTGCAGTCTGGCTCGGCTTTGGGCTGGCGGCTAGCAAGCCGCCGCTAGCTTGCAAGATGGGCTGGAACAGTTGAGACTCTTGCAAGGTTCCCTCTCCCAGCCTCGGTCAAGAAGTCCGCAGGCAAACGTGCCTTGGACACTTCTCCCAAGCGCAGTCTAGGAGCACTCCAAGCATATCCGAGATTCCAAAGTTGGTTGTGCGCCTTGTTGAGTGCTGCTATGCCACTCGGAAACCACAAAACCCCGCCGACGACAAGCTTTGCATTTAAGTTGTTGCCAAAACGTGCCTTGTTCAGCTGCTCCTTGAGAAGAGGGCTTTCTGTCGATCCGAAACGGATTCGAGCCTGCGAAAACCCTCCGGCAAAGTGATCTTTCGACGCAGTGCTAGGCTGAACGGGGGCAGGTGCTGCAGAGACTGCGAAGGTGGAGAAGGCATGCGTGCATGAAGCCAAGATTGTGAAGAGTATCCAAAGTCCTCGCCGTCTTCCCTTGCCCAGGTGAGGCCTTTGCAAGTTGAGACACACCGTGTCAGAAGCTCTGGCTTTCCAGCTTTTGATTCCGCTGTACCCCTCTAGGCCAGCGCAGCCCCTTCTCCTTCTGTCTTACTTCCCTTCCAACTCTCTTGCCCTCAGCTCTCCGGCTCCTCCTCTCTGCTGCTTGACGAGCGGCAGCTGACAGTCATCACAAAGTTTATTCTGAGTTGCCAGCGACAGCAGAACCCATCCGAGAGCATCGGCATTTGCAACGTCGACACCTCCACGTGGAAATGTATGCCAAAGGCAGCTTTTGGCAAGGCCAGGAAGGGCACGCAAGAGAGGCCACAGATTACCAGAGTAAGGCTGAAGAACTCTTTTCCATCTTTGTGCCCATCCTGCCCCACGCTCCTCAAATGCAGTGCTCGCAACAACGAGAGCGGATTCTATGCCTTCTAGGCTGGCCTTACCTCCTTGACAATTGCTTCGGAGTTGCAGTAGACGCTGCTTGAGCGACTGAGCTCGAGACCCGACGAGATTTCGCAAATGGAGAAGGCAAGCTGACGTTGCATGCGACTGCCGCCGTGCTTGCTGTGCCTGCACCGTGCTTGTGGATAGGGCGCAGCTGCTTCAAAGTTGGCACATGTCACTCTGGCAGGACGGCTGCCTGCTGAAGCTCACAAGCACCCATGCGAGCTCAGATTCTGCCCTGAGCTGTCCAAGATGTTTGGGAATGCAAGCCTGAAGCTACCGAAGATGTCGAAGACGCCGAAGCCGGGTGGCATAGGGAGGAGTCGGCTTTCTTTTGCGAATTGTGCATGACAGGCTGTGAAGGCAGTGACAGGCTGGGTGCTTGGAGTAAGTTCACACGCCTAGTCCATTCCCTTCCACTGCTGTGCATCCAGAACATTCAGATTCCTACTGTACCGTGCATATCAGCTTGAGTTCTGTCGCCGCCGGAGCACTACAGAGATGCGTTGCCCCCAGAAGTGCTGCGGTTGCTGTGACCACAGTGGCAAAGAGCCACTCAGAGGCGGACCTCCCATACCTTCGGCACCTAACAGTCTGCCAGTGATGGAGCTTGCAGTATGCAACTCAGCCACATCAGGCCCTGGAGTCGAGTCCTAGAGCGATTTGGCAGCTCAGCCAGTGCAGCGAGCTTTAGGGCATCGCAGATAGTCCGCGTCGTGGTGGAAGCCCCGTTGCCTTTCTGCGAAGGCATTGCGTGCACAGGCGAAATTTGGTCGGATGCAGAGTTGTGGAGCTGGCAACGCAGTCTCCTTGAGCATAACCCCGTGCCGCAGGAGGTTCCCAAGTGCAGGATGCTTTGTTGCCAGGCGCGCTGCCGTGCGCATGGTGTGCATTTTGGGCTCCAAAGAGTCTTCCAACAGCCTATCCCAAGACCCCGAAGACCGCGAAGCTTTGTATCTATCCAACACCAAGTGACGGAACTTCATGGACTGCGGATCTAGGCTTCCGCGCCTAAAGCGGTAGCAGAGTCATGTTCAGGCTGTAGGCTCCGAGCTGTCACAGTAACTCTGCCTGTCCGTCCTATGAGTGGCTTAGCAAGCACAACCAAGCCTCTTTTGCAGATAAAGATGTCCAACTTCGCGGCAGTAACACTGCAGTCAGTGCCTGGGCTCACCGTTTTCAGCCTTGGCGGCCTTGGTTAGTGAAGGCGCGTGCCATAATACGGCTTTCGGGCTCGCTCCATGACGGTCTGCAGTGCCTCCAGGGAAGGTCACCTCTTAGATCAATTTTGAAGCCATGGAGGTGTGTATCACATCCTCATCCCGCGCGTCCGCAGCCCCTCGCCGAGAGCGTCTACCAGACCGGTGTGCCATGCCACAGAATTGCACACATGGCCTGTATGTATACGTGGCTCTTGCGCCAGTGTTTTCGGTGCCAGCCGCGGAGGGTGTTCGTTTTGCTGTAAGCTCTTTGGCATCATGCCGTGGTGGCAATCCTTCAGACAGACATGGCCAGCAAGCTGGGCCAGAGTAGACTGACTGACGCAGGAGCTTGCACCGCTTTTTCAAGCCAAAGCAGGCAAGTTGAATGAAACCGAAGATTTTGCAGCTGAATGCCTGGACGCCTGTCAAAGTTTATTGAAACATGAAGGGATGTGGAAGAACAACCGGACCTTGCAGGGACAGCCTTGAAGATGTTTTTCTCTTGGCTCAGTGGCAGCCGAACGTCTCAGACTTCCAAGCTGGCACATCTGGCACAAGTTGCTAGTGACCAATTAGGATGTTGGACAAAGGAAGCAAACTGCGTCGAAGACCCATTTTCTGACGGCGAGTGTGCCTCTGTCTCTGGCTTTCAAGCCAATTCCTCCGAGCTATCGCGCAGAAGAGCAGCTGCATGTTGTGCATGTCAGACTCAGTCAGTTTGAGCACATCAACCTTGGCACCCTCTCGCAGGGTCTGCGCATCCGGCGTAAGTTGATCCAAGCGCCGCTGGCTCCGCGTGCGCCGCTCGCATGGGCGCACACACTGCGGTTGCTGCAAGCTTGCATGGAGCTGGGCGCAAGTTTCCCGACTTCTCCAGAAACTTCTGCCCGATCCCAGTTGCAGCCTTTGTCTTTGGACCCAGCGCCACACGGCACAGCACGGATCATGCCGTGCTGTCTTGGCCCAGCTGTGCAAGGGGCATGGTGTCCGACAGGAAGTGTTGCCAAGCACGGTATTTGCATCCCTCGAGACATTTGCAGCAGGCCCAAGCTAGGTAAATGTGCACCACGCACCGCACAGACTGCACCGCACATCCGGCCTTTGCACTTCAGGCCAATCGCAGACCTTCCGGTCTGCGCACAGCTGCCGCAGCCGGCGCAGGCACAGCCGCTTGGGAAGATGCCTCCTTTCGCAAAGACTTTCCGGATAGCACCCGGTTTGGCTTCCCACAAATCGGCCGTGTTTTGAGAAACTCGGGGACTGTGACTGTGATGGCTGCGATGGGCAGGGCTGCAAGCGCTTTACGTCTGAGTCTGAGACATCTGCTCGATGGAAGGATCTTCGAGCAATGCAATTACAGAGCTTTCCTGCTCTAGCCGTTTCGCAGGTTTCAGACAGCAGCCGCTTGTCGGAAGGGTGTCCGGCATGCAGGGTCACGACAGAGGTGCAGGGCAGCGTGAGAGCCGCAAGAGATCCTGAACAGCCTGAGTTGACACCCTGTGGCCTGGACGTGCTCGATATGTGACGTCAGGCGAGCAAATCTAGCTAGCAGGCTGCTTCCTGCATTGAAGACTTTGCAAAGGACCCGCAGATGGCATCGGCTGCTTGCATGGAGCTGGGCACAAGATTCCAAGCAGTCGCTGAAACAGCTAGTCAGCTAGTCCTGCCTAAGACGTAGTGCTCACAGCACAAGTGCCCCCATGCGTGTTGCGCGATGGCTAAAGCAGCATGCCTCCTGGCGAGCAGCTGCGCAGGCTCTCAGGAGGGAGGACAACACACACCTTGGCGATTTGCCGGTCAGTGGGCACAGGCCTGTACCGCCTTTGCACAGCTTTCAGCGTGCAGCTCGCAAGGGACAGCCGGAGGCATTGTTTCCAAAATTGCTCTGCCCAGTTGCAACCAGTTGCGCTGTCATAGGTGCACTGAGCTGAGCAAGGCATACTTCGGCGCCTCTCCAGCAGCCAAGACTTCTCTTGTGGGTAAGCCGGCCATCGCATGTGCGGAGTCAGCCAGGTGTGATGCCAGCTTGGCAGACGTAGGCCGTTCCCCGATGCGTCGGCCTGGTAACGAGTGCCCAAGCTGCTGCAGAGTGCACTTGCCCGGTGTCTAGAGAAGCCCAGCTTTGGCTTCTATCTCAGTACCCACTCTCACTGCAGACGCTCTGGCTTTCAAGCGCCTGAAGTTTTACAGGCTGCCGAGGTCTTGTCCCGCAAAGGGTCCAGCTTGAGCTTGGCATCGGCCTCGACAATTCCGGTCTCAACGGATTGAAAAGACCCTCGCTGCGTGGAGCACTCCAAGCATATCCGAGATTCCAAAGTTGGTTGTGCGCCTTGTTGAGTGCTGCTATGCCACTCGGAAACCACAAAACCCCGCCGACGACAAGCTTTGCATTTAAGTTGTTGCCAAAACGTGCCTTGTTCAGCTGCTCCTTGAGAAGAGGGCTTTCTGTCGATCCGAAACGGATTCGAGCCTGCGAAAACCCTCCGGCAAAGTGATCTTTCGACGCAGTGCTAGGCTGAACGGGGGCAGGTGCTGCAGAGACTGCGAAGATGGAGAAGGCATGCGTGCATGAAGCCAAGATTGTGAAGAGTATCCAAAGTCCTCGCCGTCTTCCCTTGCCCAGGTGAGGCCTTTGCAAGTTGAGACACACCGTGTCAGAAGCTCTGGCTTTCCAGCTTTTGATTCCGCTGTACCCCTCTAGGCCAGCGCAGCCCCTTCTCCTTCTGTCTTACTTCCCTTCCAACTCTCTTGCCCTCAGCTCTCCGGCTCCTCCTCTCTGCTGCTTGACGAGCGGCAGCTGACAGTCATCACAAAGTTTATTCTGAGTTGCCAGCGACAGCAGAACCCATCCGAGAGCATCGGCATTTGCAACGTCGACACCTCCACGTGGAAATGTATGCCAAAGGCAGCTTTTGGCAAGGCCAGGAAGGGCACGCAAGAGAGGCCACAGATTACCAGAGTAAGGCTGAAGAACTCTTTTCCATCTTTGTGCCCATCCTGCCCCACGCTCCTCAAATGCAGTGCTCGCAACAACGAGAGCGGATTCTATGCCTTCTAGGCTGGCCTTACCTCCTTGACAATTGCTTCGGAGTTGCAGTAGACGCTGCTTGAGCGGATGAGCTCGAGACCCTACGAGACTTCGTAAACGGAGAAGGCAAGCTGACATTGCATGCGACTGCCGCCGTGCTTGCTGTGCCTGCACCTTGCTTGTGGATAGGGCGCAGCTGCTTCAAAGTTGGCACATGTCACTCTGGCAGGACGGCTGCGTGCTGAAGCTCACAAGCACCCATGCGAGCTCAGATTCTGCCCTGAGCTGTCCAAGATGTTTGGGAATGCAAGCCTGAAGCTACCGAAGATGTCGAAGATGCCGAAGCCGGGTGGCATAGGGAGGAGTTCGGGGCACTGCCGACGAAGCCCAAGTCGGCTTTCTTTTGCGAATTGTGCATGACAGGCTGTGAAGGCAGTGACAGGCTGGGTGCTTGGAGTAAGTTCACACGCCTAGTCCATTCCCTTCCACTGCTGTGCATCCAGAACACTCAGATTCCTACTGTACCGTGCATATCAGCTTGAGTTCTGTCGCCGCCGGAGCACTACAGAGATGCGTTGCCCCCAGAAGTGCTGCGGTTGCTGTGACCACAGTGGCAAAGAGCCACTCAGAGGCGGACCTCCCATACCTTCGGCACCTAACAGTCTGCCAGTGATGGAGCTTGCAGTATGCAACTCAGCCACATCAGGCCCTGGAGTCGAGTCCTAGAGCGATTTGGCAGCTCAGCCAGTGCAGCGAGCTTTAGGGCATCGCAGATAGTCCGCGTCGTGGTGGAAGCCCCGTTGCCTTTCTGCGAAGGCATTGCGTGCACAGGCGAAATTTGGTCGGATGCAGAGTTGTGGAGCTGGCAACGCAGTCTCCTTGAGCATAACCCCGTGCCGCAGGAGGTTCCCAAGTGCAGGATGCTTTGTTGCCAGGCGCGCTGCCGTGCGCATGGTGTGCATTTTGGGCTCCAAAGAGTCTTCCAACAGCCTATCCCAAGACCCCGAAGACCGCGAAGCTTTGTATCTATCCAACACCAAGTGACGGAACTTCATGGACTGCGGATCTAGGCTTCCGCGCCTAAAGCGGTAGCAGAGTCATGTTCAGGCTGTAGGCTCCGAGCTGTCACAGTAACTCTGCCTGTCCGTCCTATGAGTGGCTTAGCAAGCACAACCAAGCCTCTTTTGCAGATAAAGATGTCCAACTTCGCGGCAGTAACACTGCAGTCAGTGCCTGGGCTCACCGTTTTCAGCCTTGGCGGCCTTGGTTAGTGAAGGCGCGTGCCATAACACGGCTTTCGGGCTCGCTCCATGACGGCCTGCAGTGCCTCCAGGGAAGGTCACCTCTTAGATCACTTTTGAAGCCATGGAGGTGTGTATCACATCCTCATCCCGCACGTCCGCAGCCCCTCGCCGAGAGCGTCTACCAGACCGGTGTGCCATGCCACAGAATTGCACACATAGCCTGTATGTATACGTGGCTCTTGCGCCAGTGTTTTCGGTGCCAGCCGCGGAGGGTGTTCGTTTTGCTGTAAGCTCTTTGGCATCATGCCGTGGTGGCAATCCTTCAGACAGACATGGCCAGCAAGCTGGGCCAGAGTAGACTGACTGACGCAGGAGCTTGCACCGCTTTTTCAAGCCAAAGCAGGCAAGTTGAATGAAACCGAAGATTTTGCAGCTGAATGCCTGGACGCCTGTCAAAGTTTATTGAAACATGAAGGGATGCGGAAGAACAACCGGACCTTGCAGGGACAGCCTTGAAGATTTTTTTCTCTTGGCTCAGTGGCAGCCGAACGTCTCAGACTTCCAAGCTGGCACATCTGGCACAAGTTGCTAGTGACCAAATAGTATGTTGGACAAAGGAAGCAAACTGCGTCGAAGACAACTTTTCTGACGGCGAGTGTGCGACTGTCTCTGGCTTTCAAGCCAATTCCTCCGAGCTATCGCGCAGCAGAGCAGCTGCATGTTGTGCATGTCAGACGTCAGTTTGAGCACATCAACCTTGGCACCCTCTCGCAGGGTCTGTGCATCCGGCGTAAGTTGATCCAAGCGCCGCTGGCTCCGCGTGCGCCGCTCGCATGGGCGCACGCACTACGGTTGCTGCAAGCTTGCATGGAGCTGGGCGCAAGTTCCCCGACTTCTCCAGAAACTTCTGCCCGATCCCAGTTGCAGCGTTTGTCTTTGGACCCAGCACCACACGGCACAGCACGGATCATGCCGTGCTGTCTTGGCTCAGCTGTGCAAGGGGCATGGTGTCCGACAGATAGTGTTGCCAAGCACGGCATTTGCATCCCTCGAGACATTTGCAGCAGGCCCAAGCTATGCAAATGTGCACCACGCACCGCACAGACTGCACCGCACATCCGGCCTTTGCCCTTCAGGCCAATCGCAGACCTTCCGGTTTGCGCACAGCTGCCGCAGCCGGCGCAGGCACAGCCGCTTGGGAAGATGCCTCCTTTCGCAAAGACTTTCCGGACAGCACCCGGTTTGGCTTCCCACAAATCGGCCGTGTTTTGAGAAACTCGGGGACTGTGACTGTGATGGCTGCGATGGGCAGGGCTGCAAGCGCTTTACGTCTGAATCTGAGACATCTGCTCGATGGAAGGATCTCCGAGCATTGCAATTACAGAGCTTTCCTGCTCTAGCCGTTTCGCAGGTTTCAGACAGCAGCCGCTTGTCGGAAGGGTGTCCGACACGCAGGATCACGCCAGAGGTGCAGGGTAGCGTGAGAGCCGCAAGAGATCCTGAACAGCCTGAGTTGACACACTGTGGCTTGGACGTGCTCGATATCTGACGTCGGGCGAGCAAATCTAGCTAGCAAGTTGCTGTCTGCATTGAAGGCTTTGCATTGGACCCGCAGATGGCATCGGCTGCTTGCATGGAGTTGGGCACAAGATTCCAAGCAGTCGCTGAAACAGCTAGTCAGCTAGTCCTGCCTAAGACGTAGTGCTCACAGCACAAGTGCCCCCGTGCACTTTGCGCAGTTCTGCACCCGTGCTTAAGCAGCATGCCTCCTGGCAAGCAGCTGCGCAGGCTCTCAGGAGGGAGGACAACACACACCTTGGCGATTTGCCGGTCAGTGGGCACAGGCCTGGCCTGTACCGCCTTTGCACAGCTTTCAGCGTGCAGCTCGCAAGGGACAGCCGGAGGCATTGTTTCCAAAATTGCTCTGCCCAGTTGCAACCAGTTGCGCTGGACGGTCATAGGTGCACTGAGCTGAGCAAGGCATACTTCTAACTGGTACCTCTCCAGTGTGGTTTCGTGGCTCCTGCAGCCCTAAGTCCCTAAGTCTCATTCCGTCACGGCTTCTCCTGATGCAAGCTGCTACTTTCACCTGGCCAACAGCGAAAAGAACGAAGCAAGCGAAGCAAGGCATCTTCCAAGTCTCAGACAGCCTTCCCTGGTAACTTGGTGCTGGCATCTCTGGAGCCTCTTGAGAACGACCAGGGCCCGCAAGCCATGAAGGCACAGAAGGCCACGAAGGCCAGAACCTGCTGTTCGCAAAGACCCGGCCCCCGTCCGCTTTCTTTTGCGAAGCACTCTGTCGAAGTGACTTGCTGAAGCATCGACTGCGAAGCTTGAGGCGAAACCTCGCACAGCAAAGGCAGCCACAAATGCGAAAAGTTGTTGCATGCTTCTCTGCACGAAAGGCGCACATTCCCCGGGCTTTTCACAGCATGCCAGAAGCATTTCACAGACTGTTCCGATCTGGAGTTCGGAGTGTGAGTCTGGATGGAAGGTACTGTTTCTCGATTTTCCTGGCTTGCCTGGAAGCCGTAGCCGCTGTGGCAGAACCCTTGTTGATTGTTGGCAACATGTGGGTAGGAGAGCACTGCCAAATCAGCTGGCGCTTGGAAGCTTCCAGAAACTTGGGCCATGTTCGAAGTCGGAGCCCGGCGCCTGAGCCTGCGACCTTCGCCTCCGAGCTCGGAAGCGTCTCGGAAGCTGGAACCCGAAGATCGCGGGCGCAGCGGGCCATAGCAGGCCCAGCCACCCATGTGGCCCTCAGGCCGTTTTGACATCACTTCATGGCTTACTCCATCCTGTGCCATGTGCCATGTGTGTGCAGTGCATCCTAGATCTACCGCGAGACTCGATTGCTGACATAGATTTCATGACAGATCGAAGCTCTTGGGCGCAACTTGTCATGGCTCAGGCACTTGCCCCTATTTTCGCTCACAAAGTGGTGACCCGACCTCCTTAAAAGCTGGCTCAACTGCTAGGCCGCTAGGCTCAGGATCTTCTCGTTCGAGACGGGTGAGATGCATGGCATGCGTGGGATGCTTGCGAGGTTGCATCGCCAATTCTAGGTGTTCGGATGCCAGCAGGTTGGCTGCCAAGAAGCTCGCACCAGATGTTCTGAAAACATAAAGTTCGTGATAAAATCCCCAGGAGACTCCTGCTGTCACTTCATAGCTGTTGATCTGTGGTAGCCTATCGGAGTGCACGATGCACAGAAGCTTCAGGCAAATTTGCATATTTTTGGCCCGGCACATCGGAGCAATGAACTTGATGGTCCATTCCAATCCATTCCACCCTCTTGGCTGCAGGACAGGAATGCGCATACACAGAGGCCGCTCTGCCCGCACAGCACAAAATCACGACCCATGTGTATGGTGCCGAGCCCGTGGCAGTTTGTTACAAACCCCTTTTTTGGCAGTTGACAACCTTCCATGCTTTCATGACAATCCTCTCGAGCCTCAAAACCAAGACACCGATCTCAGCAGTTCGTGTTTTTTGCCGACATGCGGCGCATGCTGGCATCTTCTGCGACGTGAGTTTGGCAGCGTGGGGATGTGAACCTTTGACCTGCGCGTAAGCCTTTGCTCCTCTCACTGCTGCCACCTGGTGCCGGGCGAGCATTGACACGGTGTCTCGTGATAAGTTTGCTGCCAAGGTCTCGCGCCACACAGTCTAGCTTGTAAACCACACAACGTCACATAACCGCACGCTCTGATTTAAGTTGTTGCCAAAACGTGCCTTGTTCAGCTGCTCCTTGAGAAGAGGGCTTTCTGTCGATCCGAAACGGATTCGAGCCTGCGAAAACCCTCCGGCAAAGTGATCTTTCGACGCAGTGCTAGGCTGAACGGGGGCAGGTGCTGCAGAGACTGCGAAGATGGAGAAGGCATGCGTGCATGAAGCCAAGATTGTGAAGAGTATCCAAAGTCCTCGCCGTCTTCCCTTGCCCAGGTGAGGCCTTTGCAAGTTGAGACACACCGTGTCAGAAGCTCTGGCTTTCCAGCTTTTGATTCCGCTGTACCCCTCTAGGCCAGCGCAGCCCCTTCTCCTTCTGTCTTACTTCCCTTCCAACTCTCTTGCCCTCAGCTCTCCGGCTCCTCCTCTCTGCTGCTTGACGAGCGGCAGCTGACAGTCATCACAAAGTTTATTCTGAGTTGCCAGCGACAGCAGAACCCATCCGAGAGCATCGGCATTTGCAACGTCGACACCTCCACGTGGAAATGTATGCCAAAGGCAGCTTTTGGCAAGGCCAGGAAGGGCACGCAAGAGAGGCCACAGATTACCTGATTACCAGAGTAAGGCTGAAGAACTCTTTTCCATCTTTGTGCCCATCCTGCCCCACGCTCCTCAAATGCAGTGCTCGCAACAACGAGAGCGGATTCTATGGCTTCTAGGCTGGCCTTACCTCCTTGACAATTGCTTCGGAGTTGCAGTAGACGCTGCTTGAGCGGATGAGCTCGAGACCCTACGAGATTTCGTAAGCGGAGAAGGCAAGCTGACATTGCATGCGACTGCCGCCGTGCTTGCTGTGCCTGCACCGTGCTTGTGGATAGGGCGCAGCTGCTTCAAAGTTTGCGCATGTCACTCTGGTAGGACGGCTGCGAGCTGAAGCTCACAAGCACCCATGCGAGCTCAGATTCTGCCCTGAGCTGTCCAAGATGTTTGGGAATGCAAGCCTGAAGCTACCGAAGATGTCGAAGATGCCGAAGCCGGGTGGCATAGGGAGGAGTTCGGGGCACTGCCGACGAAGCCCAAGTCGGCTTTCTTTTGCGAATTGTGCATGACAGGCTGTGAAGGCAGTGACAGGCTGGGTGCTTGGAGTAAGTTCACACGCCTAGTCCATTCCCTTCCACTGCTGTGCATCCAGAACACTCAGATTCCTACTGTACCGTGCATATCAGCTTGAGTTCTGTCGCCGCCGGAGCACTACAGAGATGCGTTGCCCCCAGAAGTGCTGCGGTTGCTGTGACCACAGTGGCAAAGAGCCACTCAGAGGCGGACCTCCCATACCTTCGGCACCTAACAGTCTGCCAGTGATGGAGCTTGCAGTATGCAACTCAGCCACATCAGGCCCTGGAGTCGAGTCCTAGAGCGATTTGGCAGCTCAGCCAGTGCAGCGAGCTTTAGGGCATCGCAGATAGTCCGCGTCGTGGTGGAAGCCCCGTTGCCTTTCTGCGAAGGCATTGCGTGCACAGGCGAAATTTGGTCGGATGCAGAGTTGTGGAGCTGGCAACGCAGTCTCCTTGAGCATAACCCCGTGCCGCAGGAGGTTCCCAAGTGCAGGATGCTTTGTTGCCAGGCGCGCTGCCGTGCGCATGGTGTGCATTTTGGGCTCCAAAGAGTCTTCCAACAGCCTATCCCAAGACCCCGAAGACCGCGAAGCTTTGTATCTATCCAACACCAAGTGACGGAACTTCATGGACTGCGGATCTAGGCTTCCGCGCCTAAAGCGGTAGCAGAGTCATGTTCAGGCTGTAGGCTCCGAGCTGTCACAGTAACTCTGCCTGTCCGTCCTATGAGTGGCTTAGCAAGCACAACCAAGCCTCTTTTGCAGATAAAGATGTCCAACTTCGCGGCAGTAACACTGCAGTCAGTGCCTGGGCTCACCGTTTTCAGCCTTGGCGGCCTTGGTTAGTGAAGGCGCGTGCCAGAATACGGCTTTCGGGCTCGCTCCATGACGGCCTGCAGTGCCTCCAGGGAAGGTCACCTCTTAGATCACTTTTGAAGCCATGGAGGTGTGTATCACATCCTCATCCCGCGCGTCCGCAGCCCCTCGCCGAGAGCGTCTACCAGACCGGTGTGCCATGCCACAGAATTGCACACATAGCCTGTATGTATACGTGGCTCTTGCGCCAGTGGTGCCAGCCGCGGAGGGTGTTCGTTTTGCTGTAAGCTCTTTGGCATCATGCCGTGGTGGCAATCCTTCAGACAGACATGGCCAGCAAGCTGGGCCAGAGTAGACTGACTGACGCAGGAGCTTGCACCGCTTTTTCAAGCCAAAGCAGGCAAGTTGAATGAAACCGAAGATTTTGCAGCTGAATGCTTGGACGCCTGTCAAAGTTTATTGAAACATGAAGGGATGTGGAAGAACAACCGGACCTTGCAGGGACAGCCTTGAAGATTTTTTTCTCTTGGGCTCAGTGGCAGCCGAACGTCTCAGACTTCCAAGCTGGCACAAGTTGCTAGTGACCAAATAGGATGTTGGACAACGGAAGCAAAATGCGTCGAAGACAACTTTTCTGACGGCGAGTGTGCCTCTGTCTCTGGCTTTCAAGCCCCTTCCTCCGAGCTATCGCGCAGCAGAGCAGCTGCATGTTGTGCATGTATGTGCATGTCAGACTCAGTCAGTTTGAGCACATCAACCTTGGGTCTGCGCATCCGGCGTAAGTTGATCCAAGCGCCGCTGGCTCCGCGTGCGCCGCTCGCATGGGCGCACGCACTACGGTTGCTACAAGCTTGCATGGAGCTGGGCGCAAGTTCCCCGACTTCTCCAGAAACTTCTGCCCCATCCCAGTTGCAGCCTTTGTCTTTGGACCCAGCGCCACAAGGCACAGCACGGATCATGCCGTGCTGTCTTGGCCCAGCTGTGAAAGGGGCATGGTGTCCGACAGATAGTGTTGCCAAGCACGGCATTTGCATCCCTCGAGACATTTGCAGCAGGCCCAAGCTAGGTAAATGTGCACCACGCACCGCACAGACTGCACCGCACATCCGGCCTTTGCACTTCAGGCCAATCGCAGACCTTCCGGTCTGCGCACAGCTGCCGCAGCCGGCGCAGGCACAGCCGCTTGGGAAGATGATTCCTTTCGCAAAGACTTTCCGGATAGCACCCGGTTTGGCTTCCCACAAATCGGCCGTGTTTTGAGAAACTCGGGGACTATGACTGTGATGGCTGCGATGGGCAGGGCTGCAAGCGCTTTACGTCTGAGTCTGAGACATCTGCTCGATGGAAGGATCTCCGAGCATTGCAATTACAGAGCTTTCCTGCTCTAGCCGTTTCGCAGGTTTCAGACAGCAGCCGCTTGTCTGAAGGGTGTCCGACACGCAGGGTCACGCCAGAGGTGCAGGGCAGCGTGAGAGCTGCAAGAGATCCTGAACAGCCTGAGTTGACACCCTGTGGCCTGGACGTGCTCGATATGTGACGTCAGGCGAGCAAATCTAGCTAGCAGGCTGCTTCCTGCATTGAAGACTTTGCAAAGGACCCGCAGATGGCATCGGCTGCTTGCATGGAGCTGGGCACAAGATTCCAAGCAGTCGCTGAAACAGCTAGTCAGCTAGTCCTGCCTAAGACGTAGTGCTCACAGCACAAGTGCCCCCATGCCTGTTACGCGATGGCTAAAGCAGCTTGCCTCCTGGCAAGCAGCTGCGCAGGCTCTCAGGAGGTAGGACAACACAGACTTTGGCGATTTGCCTGTCATGGGCACAGAACATGAGCTCACACAGGTCTGCGCACAAGCCAAGTCCAAGATGTTTCCGAAAGCATGAAGTTCGCCGGAAGCTTCGTTTTTTTTGCAAGAGTCTGCCTGCTCGTTCGTGAAAAGACGAAGGGTTCATCAGCATGGCCATTGCAGTTCGAATGCCGTGGGTGCGGTTTGTAGGCAGGTTAATCACAAGATGCGACAATTGTAGAAGTGCATCTTACGCTGCTCGCTAAACACCTCGCAAGCTGGCACCAGGCCACGTCGACTTCAACAAACGTTCCGAGGAAGGTATAGAAGTGACAGCACAGGAACGTGCGAAGGAAGGGCTCTTTCAGCTTGCAGCAACTGGTTTCGGGACATTCTTTTCGAGAGCGCACCGAGGGCGCGGCTGAGCCGCCGCAAGCTGGGCGTAGCGGTTGTGTGAAAGGGCTCCTTTTTAGGGTCCGGCCAGCCGAGCCGCGTCTGAGCCTTCAGCAGGACGCCGCCTTGAGCAACTCTAACTCTGGAGAAGGGAAGCCAGCTGTGTGGCAGGGCAGCAGGCCTGGTAATTGGTCTTCGTTTCTGCCTCGTGGCTCAGCGGCTCGCGGCGAGCAGCTTTCGAGCTGAAGGGAAGCAACTTCTCCAAGCGATCTTGTGAGGCTGTAAGAAAGCCCTGGTAGCTGGGTCTTTGCATTCGCCTTGCGGCTCACAACAAAGCCTCGTCTCAGCAGAGATGGGCTCTCAGAGCTTGGTTTGCTTCCAGCTTTGCCAGCTTTGGGATCCTTCAGTCTCTTTGCAACAAACCCTTCTTGAACTCAATGTTCCTCTTCGCTCCCCTTCGTGCCTTGGTCTCAAGGAGATAGGGAGACATGTTGTGAGTGCACCTGTGTATTTCGATATATGCGGATCTGCGTCTCTGCTTTTTTTTTTTCTCTTGTTTCTTCTTTCTTCGCATGCACATTCTCGAACTAGGGACTCCGGAGCATGAGGAGCCGTGGTCTGAAGAAGCAGGGACAGATTTCTGCGTGTGCATGACTCTATTTCTGTATATCTACGCAAAGATTCATAATATATGTTTGTAGATGCAGGCACGCTTCTATACTTTCTCTTGATTCCACCACTTGAAAAGTCTTCTTGAACTAAGGACTGTGGGGCACGAGAAGCCGGCCATCGCCAGGCCAGCAAGACCCTTGTTCGCAGTTCCCAGCTCCGATGGAAAGCTGTTCAGCTACATATCTTCAGTTTTGCCCATAATCCCTTGTATGTGTTTTATCCTCCTCGGGCTTTTGTCGAATTCTAGATTTCTAGAATTCTAGAAAAATGAGACGTATTTATTCCAAGATTTTACTCTCAAGATTTGAAATTTGGAATAAGCTTTTTGAATGAATCTGGAATACTAGCGTACATCTGGAAATTTTCTTAGCAATGATATATATATATATATATATTTCTTCTGATTATTTGAACAGGAGTAGAATTAATTATTATATTGATTGAATGGTTTCGGAAGGAGAGGGTCGATCGGGTGGGAGGCGGGGGAGCAGTTTGGGGGGGGGGGGGGGGGTGGATAGCGCTTGAAATCGAAAATATCTGGAAAGAAAAACAGTTTTTATTAGTAGACACAAATATCGGTAATATATAATTGAATATATTCTTCATTTTTCTATCTCTCTAGTTATCAATAAAAATAATGGTCGTAATAATATTTTAGATAATTCGATGATATATCTATTTCTATTTATATAAATGATATTTCGGAAATTTTACATGGCTTCGTCTTAAGTCGAGGACAAATCGCAAATATTTTTTCGGGCGAACCGTCGTCGGAATTATGATAAATTGGGTCTTACGATACATATTGGAAATATGGAATCGTTTGGAATTTATCGATCGATACATTAAAATATATAATATATATATAAATAAATATAAATATATATATATATAGAATTATATTATAAATCCTAAACCTTTTCTAAATAGATTTACGTCAATTCGTTTAAAGTTCTTCGCGAAGGACCTTCCACGGAAGATCTATTTCAACTCACTTAAACCCTTCCGCGATAGATTTACTTCAACTCATTGAAACCCCTCCGCGATAGATCCATTTCAAAGTACTTAAATCTCTCCACGATGGATCAATTTCAATTCATGTAAATCCCTCCGTGATAGATCTATTTCAAATCCTTTACATCCCTCCGCGATGGATCCACTTCAATTCACTTAAGCCCCTCCGTGCTGGATCCACCTCAAATCACCTAAACCCCTCCGCGGTGGATCCACTTCAAATCACTTAAATAGGGCTTAGTGGGTTTTGGAAGGTTTAGGGTTTTGGAGTATTCTGAGGCTTGCGGAGGGTTGAGTTTCGGAGATAAGATTTTACGAGGATCCAGTGTTTGGTAGGTTTGGGTTTTAGGAGGATGTAGGATCTAGGAGGATTTTGAGAT
The DNA here is from genome assembly GCA_905221615.1 of Symbiodinium sp. CCMP2592. Taxonomy (NCBI): domain Eukaryota; class Dinophyceae; order Suessiales; family Symbiodiniaceae; genus Symbiodinium; species Symbiodinium sp. CCMP2592. The sequence goes on along the minus strand of CAJNDT010005839.1, from coordinate 6,284 downwards.
TTGTGGTAACCCAGAAATCTTTCCATCCTATAATACCTTACCAAAGTAACCCTTGGACCCTAAAACGCGCCCCTGAGCTTGAGCTTTAAGTCCAAAAGCGTCATCGTCTCTGGAGCGCCGCCTCGATGCCTTGACGAGGGTCGACTAAAAGGATTTAAGTATATTGAGGTTAGTCGGCTCCGGCTCGAGCACGAGGAGCCGATTCCAAACAAAAAGACACCCCAAGCGGGGGTTTAAGTGAATTGAGGTGTTTGCCCCCCGGGGGGTTTAAGTGAATTGAGGTGTTTGCCCCCCGCGGGGGTTTAAGTGAATTGAGGTGATTGCCCCCCCCGCGGGGGTTTAAGTGAATTGAAGTGTTTGCCCCCCGCGGGGGTTTAAGTGAATTGAAGTCTTTGTCCCCCGCGGGGGTTTAAGTGAATTGAGGTGTTTGCCCGGAGTTTAGGGTTTAGGGTTTAGGGTTTAGGGTTTAGGGTCCGCCAGCGTAGCTTGGCGCCCAGGCAAATTCATCGCCGAAACACTGCTTTGAAAACTTTAGAGGGGCCGACCCCGCAGCGCAAATTCGCGGTTCAATATTAGGCAGTTGAGCCGAATTCAACACGAAATCAAACCAGCCGCTGGACTGTCATAGTTGCAAGCACACGGCCGAAGGCTTGGACTAAGTTCACCGCGTCGCCTGGCTGGCTGCCTGAACATATCCGAACACTGGCCGGGTCGCTGGCCTAGCTTTTTTATATAGTTACGACACTGTAGCTTTTTTTCTTACAGTGAAGCCCATGCCAACGCCAGCGCCATATGGCGGTGAAGCACGTAAGCGAGCACGCCACGCCCGCCTGTCCGATGCGGGCGGGGACGCTCTCCAAGCTCATGATAGCGTCACGGTGTTGTCGGATGCAAGGCGCTGGACCTGGACTGCCTGCAGTTCGGGCAGCGTCGCTCGCGATGCTCCGCATCCGTCTGTACGTGTCGGAACGTTTGCCCACAGCCTCTGCATTTCTGCAGGCCCTTGGTGTTGCTTGACCCAGTCCCAGTTGCACAGTTGAGACAATACCGACAAGCGGAATCCAGTTCGGACACGGCCGATAAGAGTAACTGCTGCTTGCAACCCTGGCATTTGCTCCAATTAAGGGCGAACATAAGGAACACTGCCCTCCTCCGCTCTCATTCACCTAAGGGCGAACATAAAGTACAGTAGCTTCCTCTGCTCTTCTTCGTGAGTAAGGGCGAACATAAGGTGCACGGCCCTGCTCTCCTCCAATTAAAGGCGAACATAAGGTACAGGACCTTCCTCTGCTCTCCTTCAATTAAGGGCGAACGTAAGGTACATGGCCCTCCTCTCCTCTACGTCAATGAGGAGCCAACATAAGGTACACGGCCCTCCTCTGCTCTCCTGCAATTAAAGGCGAACACGGCCGAAGGCTTGGACTAAGTTCAAGTGCGTTTTCGCAACTAATGGTGGGTCGTCGCTTCGGAAGCTATGACCCAAAATGCGCTGGCGCACACGGGCGAAGCCCTTAAAATTTAGGGTTTAGGGTTTAGGGTTTAGGGTTCAGGGTTCAGGGTTCAGGGTTTAGGGTTTAGGGTTTAGGGTTTAGGGGTTTAGGGGTTTAGGGTTTAGGGTTTAGGGTTCGCCAGCGCAGCTGGCGCCCTAGTCAATTCATGGGTTAAACAAGGGGCTCCGGCCCTTAGCCCTAAAGCGTTCGTTGACGCGAACCTCGCCCGCGTTCGTTCGGGCGGACGAACGATTGGACGCCGGACGGACGGACGGACCATCTGGACGCGAGGGACGGACGGACGCACGAGCACGGGACAGACTCGACGGACCCGAACGGCACGGACCGGGTGTGGCCGGACGGATGGATGCGAATGCGCGGACGGGACGGACGGACGGACGGACGGACCGCGATAAGAAAACAAAAACGACAATTCCAGAAACAGATTTGTTTTTGTGATTTCGTTCAATTACGAGGCAAACGCGATACCCAAATCACCAAGAGCCCAAAGTCGAGACCGCAAACGCCAAATTGAAAGCCGCTAAACGCTTGATTGAACGCATGGACAGACGGATGGATGAACGGACAATCACAGGAACGACCGGAAGGGACGGACGCACGGACGGACGGACACACACGGACAGACGGACGCGGACGGACGGACACGGGCGGACGGACAGGGACGGACGGACATGGGCGGACGGACGGACGGACGGACGGGACGGACGGACGGACGGACGGACAGGGACAGACGGAGGACGCGGACGGACGGACGAGGACGGACGAGGACGGGCGGACGGACAAGGACGGAACGGAGGGAAGGGAGCGAACGGAAGGGACGGGGAGGGGGACGGAAGGGGACGGACGGACGGACGGAAGGGGACGGACGGACAGAAGGGACGGGGACGGACGGACAGACGGACGGGGAAGGATTCACGGGCGGGGACGGATAGACGGGGACGGACGCACGGACGGACGGATGGACGGGGACGGACAGACGGACGGACGAACAGGACGGACGGAAGGACGGAAGGACAGACGGACGGACGGGGTTTAGAATCCCAAAAACGACAGTTGCCGAACCAAATTTGTTTCGGCGACGCGTGAAAACACAGAAATGAAGATTTAAACATCGATTTTGTTTTGGCGGGGGCGTGAGTGTTCGCGAGCGCGTGATGAGAAAGAGCGAGTGAACATGAGAGAATGAGAACCAGCGAGTGAGAAGGAGTGAAGAAGAATGGTTAAATGAAAGTGAGTGAGTGAGACAAACGCTTACAAAACCTAAAACCCAAGTTGAGGAATGGTAAAAAAAATCGTAGGGACTTTTCTTTGTTTACAAGACACATTTTCTTATCAAATAGTTGGTTAATAGTTTTTCTTTCTGTTTGTGTTTCGGTAGTAGAAGTATGAATTTTAGAGTCGCTGTCGTCCACACGGGGCTACTTGCAAGACTACATAAGTTTAAAAGTTCGAGTATATTCCAAATATAGAACAATTGATATCATTCCAATGATCTGTTCAATAAAATGATAAAAATGTTACGACAGGGCGTTTGGTTTCCGCCGAGGCCGGGGGCGGAAGGCACCGGCCGAGGCGGAATGGTGCAACACTACACAGGATTGAAAATTTAAGTATACATGTAATAACTTTCAAACATGCACCCTATGCGATGAAGTTTATAATTTTATGTAGCATATATTGATAACATTAATATTTGTATCTTTACTTCTGTCTATATGTATATGTGCATAGCTGTATTTACATATGTATGAATATAAGCCAAAATCATAGATAAATTATCTAGATTAGTATATGTTTAAGGCTGCATGTATATCGTAGTTTGTTTTAAGAGTACACGTAACTGTATGTATATGTAGTTGTACCAATGCTCAAATTTGTGGATGTATCTAGACCCATAAATATGTTTCTATTTGTCTCTGTATACAAACAGCTGCCTACATATATATATATATGTATGTGAATATTTGTATATCTGTATATCTATGTATTTATCTACATGTCTATATTTTTGTATCTGTGTATGTTCTCTCTGGCTATAGATTCATATGTGAACTTTTCATGTATATATATATGCGAATATATATATATATGTATGTATTTAGATAAGCCCGTATGTCTGTATAAAATCCTAGGTATCTGCCTATCGTTCCTTTGACATGTCTCTATATGTATATATATATATATATGTATATGTAAATGTGATATATTTTCTTCACCTCTCATATACTTTGCAAATGACGAGCCATATTGAAGATGTAGTTTTGGGACAACGCGGATCGAAAGCTAAAGCAAGCTTAAATCCGCACCAGTTCTTCTCGAGATCATAACAGGAACCGGGTTTTAGTAAATTAAAGTAATCAGCTTTGGGGTGCCACGTTGAAGTCAATTGCGGCCATCTCTAGGCATTTATCATCTGTTTGCACCTATATTCGCATGTCTGAGCATCGGTACCTCGTTCTCTCTGCTTATGCGTGCATGCAGTTCCTCAAATGCGGTGAACTTCGTAGTTAACTTTACATAAGTGCATGACTATATCTACATCTATGTCTGTTTCAATATCTGCTCCCATATCTATATCTTCATGGTTTTATCGATTTGAATTAGTTCATGCCTGTATGTCTTCATCTTCACTTAGATCTATATCTGCATGCATGTCTATGTCTAAGTCTATATCTATATCTGTGCCTGTCTTATCTATATCTATACCTTTGTCTATACTTATATCTTTATCCGCATCTATATCTTAACTATATCTATATTCTATTTGCATCGATATCTATACTAGCATCTGCATCTATATCTCTGTCTGTGTCAATACTAATGTCAATATCTATATCTATTCCGATATATATATATATATACCTATACCTATATCTATACGTATATCTATACATACATCTATACCTATATCTATACTTATACCTATACCTATATCTGTACCTATATCTATACCTATATCTATACCTATATCTATACCTATGTTTGAACCTACATCTATACGTATATCTGGACGTATTTTTTAACCTATATTTATACCCATATCTATCCCCATATCCATAGCTATATCTATATTGTATTGCTACATATATGTATATATGTACATACCGACAAACACATGTTGATAATAATGATTTCTATACTATACATGTGAATCTGGTTCAGTATATATACACAGATAGCCATGTACTATATATGCTATTCTACTTTATTTGCAGATATTTCTAACAATTCATGCACGTATGCTATGTTTATATCTATGTCCATATCTATATCTGAATCTGTATATATGTATAAAAATCTTCATCTGTATCTATATCTTGATTTATATTTAAATCTTTGTTTGTAATTATATATATATATATATATAGCAAATATCTCTGCCATATATACATACATACTACATATACACACATTTCTGTCTTTTATACCTAAATCTACGCTGTGTGGATCTCTATATTTAAAGACATTTTCTATTTTCGGCATATACATATATGTATATATGTCACATATGACTATATATATATATATATGAACATATCTGAATATATTTTGCGTTTCAATACATATATACAGCTATACACATGTATGATTTAGATTCATGTCTGTATCAGTATATCTCTGCATTTTCCAGCTTGTTCATTGTAGCTAAATCGAAATCTTTTCACATATTGTGCATCTATAAATTTATCGATATATGTACGTACATGAAACCTAGAATAAAGTGTAAAAGTCGCGCGAAACCGGGCAGTCATTGCGCGCAGAGGTTTAAGACAGTTGAAATATCGGAAAGCTCTTCAATTCAATTAACTTAAACCTCTGCGGGGCTTATAGTTCCTTTCACTTGAAACCTTCCCGCGGGCTCTTCAACCTTCACTTTACTTAAATCTTTCCGGGTGCTTTTCACTTCAATGTATTCACACCTCTCCGGAAGTAAAGATGGTGGTTGCGTGAATTGACATATGTAGTAAAAGACGGGAATTAGTAAATTGATATAAGGAGCCAGAGACGGGGTTCAAGTATATTTACATATGAAGTCAAAGACGGGGTTTAAGTACATTATTATAGGTAGCCATAACGGGCTTTAAGTAGACTGACATATGAAGCGGCGAAGCAAGAGACCGTGTTTAAGTAAATTGACATGTGGAGCCAGGCGTTTGAGTAAATTGACATACATAGCCCCAAGCGGGGTTTAACTAATTTCGCCCCAAACGGAGTTTAAGTAAATTGACATGCATAGGGCCAGACGGGTTTAAGTAAAGTCACATACATAGGCGCAATCACCGTTATAGTGAATTCTTACACACAGGCCCAGACGAGGTTTAAGACATGCACAGCCCCAAACCGGATTGAAATAGACTGGAATATATATAGGCCAAGACATACATGGCTCCGAGCGAAGTTTCTACAGATTGACATATATAGCCTCAGGCAAGGTGAAATTGAATGGACCTATATAACCGCAAGCGGGGTTTAAATGAATTCACAAGTATAGCCCCAAGTGGGGTTTAAGTACATTGACATACAAAGCCCAAAGAATTTAAGTAAGCTCATTTGCATAAGCCCAAGTCCTAAGTTTCATAACCAATTGCTGCGCTGGCGCACTTCGGCTGCGCCGCTAAAGGCCGTTCATACAAGGCGCAGCCTCTAAAATTTAGGGTTTAGGGTTCGCCAGCGCAGCTGGCGCCCTAGTCAATTCATGGGTTAAACAAGGGGCTCCGGCCCTTAGCCCTAAAGCGTTCGTTGACGCGCAAACCTCGCCTGCGTTCGTTCGGG
>CAJNDT010005838.1:498352-532431 GCA_905221615.1 Symbiodinium sp. CCMP2592 | reverse complement strand
ACGGTCCCGACGATAATTCACGAATATATTTACCTAACGATTCACCGATAAGAGGTGAAAGAAATACTAATTTACCGCCGCCTTTTATTAATATTTATCCGTATTCTCTATACCAAGACATATTGAACGGTACGATATCCATTGCGACGAACTAACTACGGTTGATAACGTAAAATTTCAGAACTCGCATGTGTCGTTTAAATACAACTACTGTTGCTAGACAACTTAGAAGTCCGATCTTTGACTTAATTATAACCATAGAGGATCAGAAAGGTATGAAAGAGTTATACTTCGTGAAAACCAAAAATTTGAAATACTGATATTTGTGGAGATGGAAGTCAGGACACGAATGTGCTCACCGCGCCCAGATCCCGAAGTATCAGCGTGAAACTCACCAACCTCTCCGATGTGCAATCTCAGTGTACTCCCAGGGTATCGGTGAGCTGCAGCGGTACAAACCTACTTTGGAGATGAGTGCGGTTTGGCACTTCTGCGAGTGGATTCTGCACATGAGAAAAAAAGAAGAATACGACAAGACCCGCGTACGAAACCGTCATGCAAGCCTTCAATTACAAGTTCGTGGCTGAGTGGCGGCCTTCGGCTTACACCTTTCGTGAAGCTATACCATGTTCTGCAGTACGCGACAGTGAAGACTTCAGGTGCCTAGGTCTGGATGCTTTGATGTCAAGCTTCGTGACAGGGCCAACCTTCCACATGCTGTGGGCATGCGATACTCTGTTTGGATCGGCCTCGACAGCGTTTCTGTGTCGTGACCCGTTTACATCTCCACGGATTTGCACATCATGTCGCAACACAGTTTGACATGATCACTTTGACAACGCTGTCGTGCCATGCATGGCTGGTTTGGGATGCCCAGGCCACCACAACCCACTTGAGCCAAGGCACGGTCCACCGTTTCCCCCCAAACAGTCCGAGGAATTGCGAGGTCTTCTTGAATCTGCAGTAAGTTTATTAAGTGCATGTGCCGAATTCATTGAATTACGGAGCCCACGAAAACCCTGAAGGCAAGCCAAGGATAAAATGCTCCCGCGAGAGTTGCTTTTGTCGAAAATCTCGCCTAGACTTGTGGCCGGCTCTGTACAAGAAAAATGCGGTCCCTGACGTCCACGCAGCCTTCGATGTCTTGTGGTATCGAATCGAAAGCCTCCTCAGTAACCCAACCTATCTCTGCAATACGCTTCAACAAGTTTGTCCGGTAAGTAGCATCTTCCACAATGTCAAGGCGATGAAGACGTTGGAAACCTCCTTTGTCTTCCTCTGCACAAACTGATTCGAAGAGCCCGGCCCCGGCAAATCCCTCCAAATCCTCGGCGTTGCTATCAGATCTGAAGATCAAACACGGCTGTGTGTGCAAAGCCACACTTTTGGAAGGATATGACAGTACCCTCGGCTCGCCCCCGCGCCGCACTGCGAAACTCAAAGCTCTGCCAGAGAAGTTGCCAACCAAGGTTTCGCCTCGACCTGCGACAATCTCTCCGTACAGTTCCTCCTTGTCCTTGGTGAAAGGATTCCTTGTGTGGAGCACGAAGGCATACTTGGCCTCGACCAGCTCCTGTACTAAAACCGCCATGTTCAGGTCGTGAAAGCTGCGCCCGGCTTTGGCCAGGGACACCCAGGGGCGGAGCGCAAACATCGAGGACCAGACACCTTTGATGGCTTGCCAGGCATCTTCCTCTTGGAATAGTTGCAACAATCGATCCTCGCCGTCCCGACTCCCCACGTCCTCCATGGTTTCAACGAGAGCATTCTTCAACGGCTCAGGGAAGCGCATGGACTCCACCAACTGCTGTGCTTCTTCGAAGATCACCTGTGCCTCCTCGTTCGAGGAATCTGGCTGCAAGCGGCCTAAGACCTTCTCCAGCATTGGCAAGACATCCTTGTTGCATTCCGCGGTCAAGCACTTCTGCATTGTCCCAAAAGGCAATGCCAATGCCTGCGGCGTGAAAATCCCGGAATCTGCGGGGAGCTTCGGCCCCAGGAGAGCCAGGTTCAGACTCTTGGACCCGACATTCTCCTTGGTCATCTCTTCAGGGCGAACACACCAAGAGCAGCCCAGGTCGTTCCTCAAATTCATTTTCACAGTTTTCACCCTTGCTTTTCGCGCAACGGGACCGGGACTCTCTTCCTTCTTTGCTTGCTCGTTCACCGACGGCCCGGGCCGCTCCACCTCGGTCACGGTCAGGTTGCCATCCGGCCGGCACCTCACTTCCACCCACTTCTCGGCAAAGTCCTGTCCAGAGGGGAGAGGGGTCGGAGACAGGCTGCGGGACCTCAGAAAGCAACTTACAAAGGCTCCAAGACACTCAGAAGGGACTTGAAAACCCCACAAACACCCCCTTCAAATCTTCGCGCCTGTGCGAGCTGCTCCGAGATGCTCTGGTCGAAGCAAGTGGCGATGAGCACTTTGAAGTTCCGAGCCCTTACGGCACAATGTGAGAGAATGTCGGGTGCTTCCTGAGCACTTCGTACCAGAACGCCCAGAACTCCATCCGGAACTTCCTCCTCGCCGCTGACCGCCCCGCTGAGCAGGATTGTAGGTGTTTGAAAGATTTCTCCTTGAACGCCTGTCATCTTGTCGATGAGCTTGAACACTCCTCGAATGGGCTCTTCCACTGGAGAAACAATCTGCCACGGTGGCAGCTGAGCGATGTTGCGCAGAACAGGCTCCAACCGTTGCAAGAGCAAGCTGATGGCCATGAGTGATGTGCCACGCAACACCTCATCCACAAAAACATCAATGTTCCGCCTCGGCATCCCAACAGCCTCCCCAAGGAATGCAGCTTTCGGACCCATCATCCTCTGGTACTTGTCACACAGATCGCCAACGACCCTGCTTATTCGATCTGCCAAAGCCTTCAGAAGCAGCGCGGAATCCTCGTTGTGCCGTGAGGCACACTGCGAAGCAAAGGAGTTCCAGTCCGCCAACAGAGCTGAGAGCTCCGGCTCTAAGGGCACGTTTCCAATCAGTCCAATAAGCAGACTTCTCATCTGTTCCACAAGCGGTGGGAGCCGAGTCTCAGCCATGCCCTGTACTAGAACACTCTGCTGAGTTTCCAGGATGTAGTCAATTACCAGCAGCTTCTTGATGACGTTGGCGTCTGTGCCCTTGTCGTTCAGGACAGCCAGGGCAGCGTCCCTGGCTGCTGCAACCCGCATAAACTTGCCGTGGCCCTGGTCCAGGCTGCTGAAACCTGTGCCGCCCATATTGCAGACGTCATACAATCGGCCTTGTAGCTCACCGGGCAAGCAGTCATTGGCATGGTCGACCGCTAACTTCAAGTCCAGTGCGTCGTGCACACTCCTCAGGATGTCAAGGTACCTCTCGAAGTCTCTGATCAAACGGCCAATGTCCGTCTGGACCATGTAGGGCTCGGTAGTGATTGGACGGCTGTAGGATCCCAGCTGTTCCTTGGTGATGCTGTGCTCGGCCAACACTTTCCAGTAGACCCCAATGTCGCCGCCACTCTTCAGGAAGGCGATGATTGCTCGGCAAATGCCGATGTCAGCCGGGGTGGTGTTGTTGTGAAGCTTCTGGTGCCACTGCTCGTAATAGGTTCCGTGGATCTCCTTGATGTGGTGAGCGTGCATGATGACCAGGATCTCGTCGCGAATCTTTTGCCCGGCCGATCCCCCGCGGCCCATAGTGGAGAGCGTCCAGCGAATCCAGATTCGACAGCTTGGGGTGGACTTCCAAAGCTCTGCCAGGCGTTGTGTGAGCTGGTTGATCGCTGCTGCAAGCTGCCGAGGCTGTGTGTTGATGTTCCGCTCCCATGTTAGGAACTGTTGGAAGGAGAGCCGCTGCCAAACAAAGATCCAGCTCCAAAACTCCTCTTCATCATAGGATCCGTCGATGAGTGGCATCGAGGGCGTTCGGGACCACATGGCCTTGCTGGAGTCGATCTGGATCAAAGTCCTCCAAGACTGTAGCCTCCGCATCTGGGAGCCCGAAGATTTCTCGAAGTCTTCTAAAAATTCAAGGCAATTCTCGTATCTCCGCTTCAAAGACATATGGTTCCCCATCTCCTGCGAAAGGATCTTCTCAGCCACAAAAGCCCAGGGCCCGCCGCCCGAACCCATGTTCTCAGCGGGTCCAAATTGCCTCCATGGCTTCTGCCGCAAGAAGCGGACTTCCGCATCACCTCCGTCGTTCGGTTTCACCCAGGCATCCTTAGTCACCGGCTTCAACACGAAGCCCAAACCCCCAATGTCGGGCACACGAAGCGTCTCGCTGCCGTCACTTTCAACGTGAGCGATCAAGGAAAGGTCCAAAGCATGGATTCCATCTTCCATCCTCTTCAAGGGGATTTGGCATGCCTGGCTGTCAACCTTGCGCATGTCCGAGGGCCACTCGACGGAGTGGATCTCAGTGGCCGATGTCCATCCTCTAGACTGAGAGGTCTCGAAAACACCAAAATGCATCACACAATCACCCAAGCGCGGATGAAGCCAGGCTCTGATCTCAATTTTCGCATGGGAATCGCCCAGGGACATACATGAAACGTCCAGAGAGCCAGCGTCGCCCTGAAGTTCGAAGGCAGAGAAGGAGATGTCTGCTCGGGACTGCCGTGAGGGCCTTTGCTGCAGGAACTGGCTGCGAGCCGTCAGCGACCGGTCCCGACGGTCCCGGTCCCAGTCCTCGATGATCCTCTTCTTGTCAACACCGCTCTCGTCGATGCCCTTCGCCTTCAACCTCTGCGCACTCTCCGCAGCAGCGCGGAGACCCGATCGGAGCTCCCTTGAGTTCAGGTGGCTGAACAGCTGGATAGGCGTCTCTTCCGCCTCCAGCTCCGCTTCGATGGCCCAGTCCTCGTGAAAGGGCATCTCGAACTCGAAGTCATGAGGTCCGTGCTTGATCCATCGGTTGCCGGCACCTCAGCCAATGCAGCTCACAACAGAACTGTCAGAGGCTTCGGAGACGAAATGCCAAGCAACAGTGTGCACACAGTTGTTCCATCAACAGTTGGGGCACCGTCATGGAAGACGAACATCAGGAACTTCTCCATATCCACTGCGGGGATTTCAAAAGAGGCCTCCCATTTGTCCGTGCCAGCACGTACCAGCGGCAATCTTTTGGAGAATTTCCAGGCCCGATCTGTTTCAGCTAAGCCATACTGCAGAACCAGGGCCACCTTGGCATGCACCAGCATGTGGATGTTACAACCTGTCTCGGCTGCAGTCCCCAAGACGACCACCTCGAGGCCATAATTGCCCGGAACCGTCCAGGAGCTCGTCTTCGCATCCGGCTCCGCTTTCTGGACTTCCTCCACAAAAGTACTGAAGAGCTTGGAGGCTCGTCTTTGGAGCCGCACTGGGCTGAAGCCGCTGAAGCCTTGAGGCTTTGCAGCTTGCTTGCCCCTTCCGAAGTTCCCGGGGAGCGTGAAGGCAAAGTCTCGGCCAGCATCTTTCAGCCATTGGTCGACCTTGGGGTCGTGCAGAACGAACATCAAGTACTTGTTGAGGTCTTTTTCAAGTCGCATCTGCCCCATGCTAATGTCTCCCTGCATCTTTTGCAACCTGAGTCTGGTAGACGATGTCCATCGACGGTCCTCACCGGCAAGGCCGTACTGGAGTATCAAATCGCGTCCGGTACGGACAATTGCCTGTACATCGCAACCGCCGTCTTGTAGAACTGCAAGGATTGCTACCTCGATGCCACACGAGCTGTAACAGGACACTTTGGCGGATGGGTTCTCTTGGGCTGCCGTTGCAACCAGCTCTCGAAAGCCGCTGCTGTCAGCCACTTTGGAAAAATCCAAGATGAAGTTTCGTGATCCATCTTTGAGCCACTCGTTCGGCTTTTTGTGCAGCACGAACTGGCAGCCTTTCAATCCTGCATCGGTCTTGATCTCCAAGCGGACTTTGCGCTCGTTCCGACGATGTGGGAAGGTCGTCTGCAGCGCCCCCGGGACGCGTTTGGCGGCTGGGACGGTGCGGGCCTGAGAATCGACCGGCACGATCCACTCCTCCACGCTGTGCTTTCCCACACCCCAGTGCAAACAAATGTCTCCGGCCAGGCCTACTACTGTGATTTCGAAGGCCATCCAGCCCTCATCAGCTTCGGCGGTGTCCACGTAGATGCCCGGCTGCCGAGGGCTTCCGGAACTCCACAGGCCACCCATGGCTCCGAAACCTAAGGCCTAGAGCCGGGAGCTCCTAGAGAGGTCTCAGGTTGAACATGGAGTCGGTTTTTGCTGCAATGCTTGTAGGGAAAGACCCATGGAACCCTTGTGCCTTTCCCGGTGGAGCTGCTCTTCGACTGTAATTGCTTTCCAAGGCTTCAAGACGTAGCTGCGGATGGGAATCGCATCCGACGAACACTCCGCCGCTGAGTCCTGCGTCCACCACCCGGAAAAGATGGTCTTGACGGCTACATGCATAGCGAATCGCCTCGCCCAGACTTTGCTATGGAGACAAGGGCCTGATCTCCCATTGTAAGATCGAAATGACAACTGTGCTGCACACGTCTTTCTCTGGTAAACTTCGATGGTGCATGCCTTGTGGGTTTGCACGACAACCAATCCGAATGCGTGCATCCGAAATCAGTCGTGACATGGATACACAAAGACCTATATACAAGTCATACAACTTGGCCAATTGCGACCTTGGACGAATTTCGTAGTGCATCACAAATGGCTCGTGCTAAACTCGTCATGCTGTGCACATTCACACGTGCGGAAAAGTCACCCTGGACGGGAAAACATGCCCAGAATCTCAGCCTCTCGAATTAAGTTCAGAGGGCACTGGCACGAGGTGCGGCAATCTCCAAATCCCCCATGTCTTGGCTGAAAGATAACCCTGAAGCCCAGTGGCTTCACTGCCTCAATGCCGTTGTGCACCACTGGGACGGTTCGGACCCGCATCGTCTGCACATGGTCAAGTGCCTGTCTTTCTCCACATGTCTTCTCTTCGATCAGCTCGTCCCATGACGCAGTCTAGTAAGACCATGGATAAGTAGGATGCTTCGACGGTGGGACCTTAAGCAAGCGCATCTTCGATGGAGAAGACTTGTGGCCAGATCATTGTCAGGGCACAGAAGGGCATGCATCTACTGAGACGGTGGGAAATGGCGACAAGCAGCTGGCGAGCCTCTGACAATCCCAGGGTGTCACGGAAGAAATCCCACACCCTAGGCTTGTCAGAGGAGTTGAAAATGGGCACTGATGTTAGGTGCGAATCTTGCTACAACATGCATGAGGTCTGTACCCGGAACAGTCTTAGTGAGCGCGGACTTTCGCCTTATGCTCACGTTCCGCTCTTGCTGATATTGTCAGGTGCGAAACATCGGAGTGCTTGACAGCTTGCTCAAAGGGCTGCCAGGCAACAGGACTTGAGGAGTCACTTGATATATTCAGCCACTGAGGCGTGGTGTTTTGATTCGAGGAGCCAAAAGCATGCTTGCTGTAGCCTCTCTGCAGGCTGCAGAAGCCCACGAATCCCCGCAGGGCTCAGAACTCCGTCGACCCCTGGGGCATCAAGAATTGTACAGATCCAAAAATCTGCCCGGTCTGCTCTATCCCGTGCCTCGCTCGTCGAGCCCGTGGAAAGCGAAGCAGACACGGCCTGTTCCTTTCGCTGGACGCATTAATGATTTCTTGAGCTTCGCCACTGGGTGCTGTGTTGGCCTTGTTGTTGGACGACGTCTTGTGTGAAGCAGGCAGCTTGAAGGGCAGCTTCTGCGTGGAGCCCAGGTCCTTCACCCAGTGCGGCCTGCAACCCTTCTGTCTTCTTTCTTGCGACCTGTCGCACCGGGCCTTGATCGGGGCCCGCTTCAAGGATGTCGAATCGAGAGCCAAGGCATCGAAGAGGACCTGACGCAAAGAACAAACAGAACGGTTGAACGGTTGAAGAATGCAGCGGCCAAGATCGCAGGAATCTGCAGCGCCTGACTGGCCACCGGACATTCCTGCCACGGAAAGGCACACAAAACGCCCGGTGCTTGCAGCCACGGTCCCAGTCCTCTGCCGCCTGCAGAGGCGAAAAGTTACGGGAAGCCAATCTGCCCCTTTTCCGTCTCGCCATGGGCCCTCATAGCGCACCTTCTTGTCCTGCTTGCTCATCAGCTGCAGGCGCCGCTTCGCCAAGGTCTGCTTGCTGGGTGCCTGCAGTGGGGGCGGAGCTGGAACCGAGCGCAGCGAGTGCAAAATCAAAGGGGGAGAGGCAGAGGGCAGAGGGAGCTCTCTCTCCTCGGGCCTGGCAGGCACCTGCGTCGAGGCCAAGGCAGTCGAAGGTCGAGGCACTGGCCAGAAGAGCCATTGGAGGCCGCTTCCTTAAAGAGAAACTGTTGTCTTCTCTTCTCGTCTCTCCCTTAGCAGTGCTCTCCGAGGAGCATGTACTGCATGAGTCCTGCGAGCTGTGTGTGTGTGTGCGCGTGCGTGAATGTTCTGCAGCAGAGAACGTGTGGAGTCCTGCGGTCTTGGCATCCAAAAGTGCGGCCATCTTCTCCTCCCGTTTTAGTTGGTGCTGCTCTAGAATGAAGAAGTGCAGGCCGGGTGGAAAAGCCGCGCACCCCACCTGCAAGTTCGTGGCCTCAGCGAAAGCGAAGAAACTCGAAGCTTCAGTGCCACACCTGTACTGGCGTCGAGATCCAAGCGGTCAGTGCCGTATGTTGCGCACCCGGGATGGACCACAAAATGGCTGTCGTGAATGATCAGCACAAGAACTTGACACTGTGACAAGGACCATGGGCGAGCGTTGCAGGTTCCCAATTCAGGTCTCATCACATATCTTTTTCCTCTGTCCAGACATGCCGGTCGGCGGCGCACGGCCCTCGGCTTGGCCGGGCGCGGCGCCGTCCTCGCGGGCGCCTCGCGGCCTTCGCTGCACGCCTTCTGCACGCATTCGCCATGCGCTTGCTGCGCAATTTCGGACCTGCCTCAATTCATCTGGTAAGGCTTCATGTTCAGGTGGAACGTCAGCCGTCAGTCCGGAAGCACCAAGGAGACTCACGGCCTGTGTACGGCGAAGCTTTGCAGCGAGACTTAAACGGCTGCTGCCTGCAATCTGTGATCTGAGAGTGACGCAGGTAAAGGTAGATGCTGCGATTGGCATCGTCGCGCTTCAGGAATTCTGACAAAAGATGGATTGTCTAAGATCGTCTCGAGTCTCTAATGGCACGACATATCAACAACATGCAGGGTGTTGCCTCTCTCAATCAAGTGCTCGATCTGGCTCTTGATCTGCGCTGGCTGTGGCTTGAAGAGAGTGCATTGTCTGAAGACCTCGTCCAAGAGCGAGTTGTGTTCCAGCCTGTTCCTGATGCGGAGAAAGCACTAGGAGCAAACAAAGGAGACAAGGAGACCGAGAAAGGCGTCCTGGATTTCATGATCCGAACAATGGCAGCGTCGATGACGTGCTTGCGCTCCACCGGCGCCTCGGCGCACACGGAGCTTTCGTCACCGGGTACATCCACAAATCCACATCCAGGGACATATTTGATATTTATTCGTGAGGTCCCCAGCCTCGGCCAGTGTCGTGGTCTCCGCTTTCTCCTATGAATACCCCTTCCCTTTATGCTTCAAGGCCACCACTTCCGCAACATGTCTTGAATGCATCACAAGACCGAAGTGGGTTCCGGCGCCAGCCCTCACGTTCTCATTTGCGATTCTTTGCGCGAGCCGACGGCCCGGTGCCTAAGCCGTCATCCCAGTTTCACAAATTTTAATTGTGCCGTGTCCTCCTTCTTGATGAGGCTCACCGCAACCTTCACCTTGTCGTTGCTGAACTTGTCATTCACCTGTGATGTGAGGTGCGAACTGTGGCTCGGATGTTTACAACGACATTTTGTACGCATAGATGTTGGATGAGCTGTTCGTGAGAATTAAGCCCCACACACTTTTTAGGTGAACACTGATCTACTCTCCCTTCCTGTTAAACCAGTATCTAGACATGCTTGAATTTGTATACTTCAATATTTGTCATCAAGTAGGTACCGAACGCATCTTGGAACAAACACTTCTGCAACATCTATTAACCTATGGTATTCAAGAATCAGCTACAAGGTTTTGTGCATATTGACAGCTCAGCAAATGTTAATTTAGCAATATTAGATGTCAAACTTGTTATATGCCAATGTGTGAAAACAGCTCGAACACTGCTTGAGCACCATAGGGGTATTCAGGGAACATCAGCGATCTGGTTTTAAAACCTGCATTATTTGACAGAATTTTGATTGAACCCCAATTACATATGCGTTGCTTTAGCATTTACTTGTGTGCACATGCCTCTGAACAAAATGCCAATACCGGCGAGATTGTGTACACAAAACGCATAAACATTAGATGTTGGATAAACTATTTGTGAGGTTTAAGCACCAAACACTGATTAGGTGAATGCTGATCTACTTTCCATTCTGGTTAAACCAGTACCTGCATAATTCAAGATCTAACATCAAGTCGGTACCGAACGCCTTTTTGGAACATATATTACTGATACGTCAACCACGAAAAACGCACATTTTAAGGGCAAGCCAGTGTTAGTCAATATAAGACGTCAAATTATGCTTTTTCCAAATGAAAGAAGCTCGGTACCTTGTGCACTCTGTGTGTGAAAAGTGTTACACACAACCTCAAAGTCTTCCTTGTTGAAAGGTGCCAAAGTGGGCCTCACGAAAAGAAGTGAACCATGTCTCGTGATGGGCACCTTGTGTCCATCTGGTGTTTCCAAAGTGTTCGCCTTCTTAGAAGGGTTCACGTCAAAGCCTGACTTCAAAAGTCTGCCAACAGACACCACACAGTAGGGAACGTCGCAAACGTAGAAGTGCAAGAAACAGGGCTGGCCCTCAAAGTCAGCCTTCACAAGTCTCCTTCCAAAGACCGTCAAAGGCTGACCTGAAATGCTCCTCAAAGGTGGAGCCTTACCTGTAAGTGGCAGAAGTGGCCACTCAGAGGCAAAGTCCTTCGGGCAACAATGAGTTGCAGCACCTGAATCAAAGAGAACCCAAGGCTCGGTATCCTCCAAAGTAGAAGCAATCAAATGCTCCTCCAAAGCGACATCCTTGAAAGTCGTATTCAGATTCTTAAGACCAAGATCACACTGAAAAGTCGTTGGTTCTCATCATCCGTGCGACTATTCAAGGAGAAAGTATCAAGCGGTGCCATACAGGCCGTAGGCTCAAAGTTCTCACATTCACCGAAACCACCAAAGCTGAAGTCTACAACTCCATTCGTCATCCCGTCAACTCTGAAAGTGTTCCCCAAGCCAAAGTTTTCGAGCACAACAGCCGACATGAGCAAAGTGCTCGGGCTGATGCTTGCCTTAGCTTTCGGTTAGGCTTTGGGGGTCGAAAGTCCAGGTGGCCCTTGCAAAGTCACAGCCGCCACGGGCAAAGTTGCCGCGCCGCTTGACGAGGAAGCCTCTTCCTTAGGCTTCGCCAATCCGTCCAATCGTCCTCACCAAAGTGAGACCAATCTCCTGTGTCCTCCGACGGGTTCTTCACCTTCAACAGCTGAAACACGGTGGTTCGGGCAGTTACTCGAAAAGTGTCCTCCTGTCTTACCACAAGTCCAGCAAACCGAAGTAGAGCCAGATTTTCCTTTTCCTTTTCTTTTGCCTTTCATCATAAAGTTCCAATGTTTGACGACTTCGACAAGTCCTTTCGGTTTCCTTTCCTTTCTTTCCTTTTCCTTTCCTTCCTTTTCCTTTCCACAAAGCTGCTGCTAAAGCACCAATGTCCATTGGAGCCGAAGCTCCACCAGCAAAAGTTGCATTCGCCGACGTTTGTGCAACAGGGTTCATCAAAAGTCGTGATCTATGATACTCAAGGATAACCTCACGAACCTGAGCATAAGTAGCCAAAGTTTGTGCATTCAACCTGAGGTGTTGTTGTAGAGCTCCTGTTGTCTTGTTCAGCAAAGTTGCAACAAGTACAGCATCAGGTAAAGGTTGTCTTGCTTGTCGTTCGTATCTCGACTTTATTGTTTCCCACACGTTAAAGTCTTGCTCGAAGGTTGCTGGGTTGAACTTAACGTCCAACAACTGCGTCAAAAGTGACGTGCTCCGCGTGGCTCCTGGCAGCGAGAACTTCTTGTAAAGTCTTTTCCATGTCTCAAAGCCGTTGCTGTCCTCATTCTGTCGAACAACAAGTGTTGCCGAATCTCTCACAAGTTGCGAAGGGTACCCCCCTATATGGGGTCCCCTGGGTTTTTGCACACCTAAACCATTAAACCATTAAACCAATCCTTTCCCCCAATGGACCCAAACCAATAAACCATTAAACCATTAAACCAATCCCTTCCCCCAATGGACCCAAACCAATAAACCATTAAACCATTAAACCAATCCTTTTGCCCCATACCACTAAACCATTAAACCATTAAACCATTAAACCAATCATTTCCCCTATAGAGAGAGACACTTCCCTGTATGGGCCGAAAGCATTGGTTTAATGGTTTAATGGTTTAATGGTTTAATGGTTTAGTGGTTTAGGGGCATTGGGGGAAAGGATTGGTTTAATGGTTTAATGGTTTAGTGGTTTAGTGGTATGGGGTAAAGGATTGGCTTAATGGTTTAATGGTTTAGTGGTATGGGGCAAAAGGATCGGTTTAATGGTTTAATGGTTTATTGGTATGGGTCCATTGGGGGAAAGGATTGGTTTAACGGTGTGCTAATTTAATGGTTTGTTGATGGTTTAATGGTTTAGCGATGGGTCTAGGGCTGTCTACTACGCAGGTGTCCTGGTTATAACCGGGGACAGAGGTTATAACCAGGCCTGTGCCACCGCTACTTCATCAACACCTAAATCCAAACGTTCGAAAGTTTCGGTGTTTCAGTGAATGTAACCGCAATGAAATTAAACAAGGACTAGAAGAATAGAGGGTCCGAGGTAATTGGCATGTATTCGGTTGCTGAGGCATGATGCAGTGCTCTGTAACAAACATAATTCCGGGGACCATGTGCGCATTCCCCAACTTTAGCGGAAAGGCTATATGGCGGACTTTACATAATGGTCTGTCCGTTCCAGTACATCGGGTTTATGAGATCCAGTGTACACATTGAGAGAATAGCCGTTAACATGTCACTCACCCAGGAATCAAAATGCGGAATATGAAGGGGCTCTATCGGGATTACAGTAGGTCAGTAAGTGTTGTCAACATTGGAATATCACGGTACACAGAAAGTGGAGATACGACTGATACGACGTCATTGTAGGGGAGAGACAGTATTTCAAAGTTTACAGCGTGGTCAGGTTTCATCACTTCGTACATAGGCAAACTGGTTGCAACGTTATGTTCAAACATCGTTCCAAGGAAGCCGGATTTCGACGAGACAAAACTGATAAGAATATGTGTGGTGAGCGAAACAAAATTTGCAACTTGCAAATTGTTAGGTTTCCTCGCTCGGTACGTAGAAAATTCCTAGCGCTGCTATTTCCAACTACATGGATGAACCTCTTTCGAGGAGTGATTCGGTGTGTGGTTACCACTTTTTCTAACACGAGGATCACGTTCTGGACTGGGAACAATGGCTTCTATTCGACCTTCAGTGAATATTCACAAGAACACAAACAGAAATTCGGACAAGCTAGATGTAGCCTTATGGTTTTCAGTCGGCTTTACGTGATGGTTAAAGTATGCTGATACAAAAAACACAGGCTTCATCACTCAGCATATAGAGACAGTGCGCGTCCTAAGAAGCGACGCTTCATGTCGTCCCCCAGGAAAAACACTATACAACTTTTGCTAAGCTTGTAGTATGCAAGTTTTCAATTTTGGCTTGGGGCAGCCGTCATACAGAATTAAGGGATGCACCACTCAAATACACCTACCGGATATACCAGTGTTTAAAAGCAATCACATAGGGGCACAGGGATATGTCATTGAAAGCTATCAGTTTGCCAAAACGTCATAGCAATGCGTCCAACAACAGAGACTTTGGTGGGATTGCGGCATTACAGTACAAAGATGGAGAACTTTTCGTTCCAAAATCTAGTTCGCGATAAGGAATGACTGAAGCAGACTCATGACTACAGCGCACTTGTTGGAAAAAACTGAAATACAGCGGTTTAGATACAGTCACACAAAGATGAACTACGAAGATATATCGACGGCTTCAAGGCAAGGATTTTAGCACATTGTAACAGGGTTTCGACGATGGTGTCATAGAATTCTTAGCGTTGTGCGGGTTTCAGCATTCTGAAAGCATGGGTTGTTGCAACTTCCCGGGTTAGTCTTCAAACCGGATATAATACTGTAGTCGATGACGTACACCTGATTATAACCTAGTCGGCTGGTTATAACCTAGTCTGGTGGTTATAACCGAGTCAGTTGGTATAGCGAAAAACGTAGGGGACCCCAAATAGGGGTGCGCCCGTTGCGAAATCAAGTAAGTAATGTAGTTCTCGGGAGAAAAGTACTCGGTTGACGGTCTGTTCCGGACCACATCACCTGTGTCCAAAGTGACCGTTAGATCCGCATCTGTAAAGTCACCTTGCGCAGCCGTGCGCATTTAGCATTGTCCATCAAAGTCACAGCACCTACCTCGAACATCGAAATGCACGCTTTAAAGTTCCATGACCCTTCTTCCCAGTCTGCTGGGTTCCCTGAGAAAGTCTCTGGCAGAGGAATCCGAAGCTTCCCTGTAAAGTTGTCTTCACCTCCTAGTGCCATGCTGCTCTACCAAAGTTCCTTGGAGCTTTCAGCTCCGCTACCATGCGAAAGCACGCGAGTCCAGAATGCGCACCAAACTACCCTAAAGTAATGCCGTGCACAAGCTCACACGACTGAGCCCAAGTAGCCCTGAAGTTCGGAAGCGCCTTTTATCTGCAAGGGCAAAGTGGTCTTGAGCCAACGAAGGTTGGCAAAGGTCAAAGCCTGGGGAGAAAGGGGACGTGTTATTTTCACATACACGCACATACACACATACACACATATATACATACATACATATGTGTACAAACACCATATGCACGTGGCATGTATGCATGCTCAAAGCTAGGACAATACAGAATACACAAACGCCCCATCCACTTCGACGAATGATACAAATACGATGGATGCTGACAGGAGCTTCGAAGGCCCTGTCTGTTGAACTGCTTGCAAAAACCTGGCGGGCATGCATCTTTCAACCGCGTGCTCTAGCTGTGGCTGAGCAGATCGGCCGCGATCATTTGCATGTAGCACAGTTCGAACCGGAGTAAAAAACAAGAATAAGTGTCAACAGCAGCTGGGGAACTTCTCAAGAAGGCGTCACGCGTGGAGGAGTTCCGAAGGAAGGTCAGTCTTAATTATTGAATCTTGAAGGGTTCGTTGCACTTTGCCGGCCTGTTCTTGGGATTTCTGCGAAACATGGCCTGGTTGCATCTTCGACTCGATGACGGCAAAATGCCTTTCTGAAGCAGTCCCTGGATTGTGTCTGCTTGAAACCTTCCATATGTTGCGTAGAGTACACTGACGGCTGGTCTTGGACAGGATGTGACGACAAAACGAAAGTGTCCCGAATGAAGGCATTGCAGGACCACATATGACCACATGCTGCAGTTCTGCATAACAGACACATTAGGATGCCAGCCTGATGCTGTTCTTGGCTGGCGACCGTGTGTCGTGCGCGTGTTCGTGTGCGCATGATATTGTGCTGGGGCAGGCTGAACTCGTGCTGTCGAGTAGCTTTCCTGGGTCTCCTGTCCGCATATTCTGACAGCCAGCTTCAGCCTTCAGTCTAGCATGCACAAATCTTTACTGTTTCAGGATCCTCACCGACGCAGCCACCACTCACCAACAGTTGTGCGCCTGCCCTGTGTCTGTATGTATGTATGTATGTAAGTATGTATGTATGTATGTATGTAAGCATGTATTTATGTGTGTATTTATGTGACTTATTTATGTGTGTATTTATATAACCCCATCATGCGTTTAGTAATTCCCCCTAATATAAAGAATTTCCCGGCCGACAAATTTCCAGTTGTGAGCAAAAAATTCCAAATGAGTAGATTTAAAAGGCATGTTGAATTAGGGCCCAGGTAGGATCGGCATGATGCGATTGGAACTACCAGGCTAGGGTCGCATGAGTGCATTTGGAAAGTTGGCATTTGGAGTAGGAACGCAAACCCAACTAGTCCTCGCCAATCCTTCTCATCACGTGGCCTGCTATTCGTCAGTGGCAGGAAATTTGCATCTCTGACAGTGACAGCCGAACCATCTCGGTAGAGCTTGTGCGCCACTTTTTCGCCAGTCAGGCGTGGCACTGGTGCCGGCATTTCGTTTGCTAGTTTGCTCCGAGGGTCCAACATTTCATTCCTCCAAACTTTCACCTGGCGAATCAACTTCAGCTCAGTCTCATTCACTTCCCAAGTGCCCCAACGGGAACCATCGGCAAATTCAGCCCCTAAGCTGCAGCAATCAGGAAACCAATCTGGCTGGTCAATCGAACAGTCATGCACATCCGACACTCCACGCACTCCAGGGCACCAAGATCTTCTTCCATTCCCGACGTTACTTCTGGAAGACACATTGCTGCCAACCTTGCCGCAGTCGCCACAGCGTAAAGGATGACAGTCGGCGTCAAATACACCAGTGTACCTTGTCGCACAATCGGTGCAGGATTACCAGTCGTGTGAATCAACGCCATGTAGTCTTTCGCCATAACCGTCCAGAAATCTTGCGACAACAGTCGGGGAACACTGACCCGTGGAAACGTATGCCAGCGCACACATAAAACTGAACACTCAACGACTGGCCATTGCCACAATCAAGCTGAACCAATCTTCCGACCTTGCACATCCAGTGTCTTTCCAGACAAGCTCCGCAGTGAGGGTGCGCTCTCACTCAACTGTAACACCGGATATTCCGGCGCAAACCATTCAATACAACAATTCACGGAAGCTCCAGTATGCAGGTTTTGTCGACCAGTCCTGCCTGCATGTGTAACTCAACCAAGCTGTCGTCAAAACCAATCGGGTCATTTTCGGGGCATGCGCGTCAAATTCGGCACACGCTGAGTCGGCATTGGTGGCACTCCGGAACTCATTGCGCCAAACAACCAGCACGCTCCAAAGAACAAGTTCGTCATCAGTCCGGGCTTTGCTCCCCGAGCAGTCTTTGCAACTCTGGGTGCACTCTGATCCGACGATTCAACAGTCACAGCTGAAACATTTTGTGGTGGTTCATTCTTGGCGATGTCCTCAGGGACATTCGAGCCTGAACTCGTGGCACCATTCGGGCTCTGTGGCTGAACCTCTGTAGAACTCCACCATTCCTAAGTGTTCCAGGACCAATCCTCAGGCCAAGAACTCCAATCATCCATCAACAGTTTGGTCAGTGTCTTGTGCAGTCTTGCATATCGCTTCAGCTGCCACGAATTGGTTTTCGTTTCTCCAGCTCTCCGTGGTACACTGGTAGCGACCTGGTAGCGGGAACAGCTTGATTTCACCGCGAATCCCTCTGGTTCCGAACTCATTCTCTCTCAGTCCCTGGAACTACCATGCCAAATTCAACTGTACAATCTAAGGGTACAGAGCAACCAAGATCAACCACTTTCCCCACAGTCACACGCAAGCAGACTTTCCGTTGTGATGTCCAGCCGATCCAGTCTTGAGCCAAAGACATTCGGGATCGCAGCATTCATAAATGCATCATGACCATTAGGTGCATCATTGGGCTCGTGTCATTTAACAGAGAGAGAGAGAGAGAGAGAGAGAGAGAGAGGGGAGATGGGGAGATGGGGAGCGAGAGAGAGAGAGAGAGAGAGAGTGGAGGGAGAGAACGAGACACAGAGAGAGCGAAAGAGGGCGATGGAGATGAGCGAGCTGGCCGGGCTGAGCTGGCCTGGAGCTTCGTCTCACTGCCGAGGTCCTTGCCTATCGAAGGACTCCCACTCCGTCCCCCTTCCATGCATGACAGTCCCGTCCTGTCGCATCGTGCAGGAGCACCTTGTGGCGGGAAACTGTCAAGGAGGTCACCTCAGCTTTCTTCGGAATCTGAAGATCTGTCGCCATGTTCAGAGCAGCCTTTGGCACTCTTTAACAGCTGTGCAGGCCAAGGACCTGTCGTCGAGATTCCTCCTCCGGAAGCTTGGTCGCCTCGCATATCTCCCTCAGCGTCACCTCACGGCAGAGACAGTTAGCCTTATGGCCCGAACCGGAGCAATTCCGACGTTCTGCACCTGCTGCCTTTTGTTGAAGAGAACCAGTGCGAGACACTGATAGGCCGATACCACCTTGCAGAAGCCAGGTCATTTCGGACCATGTGTCACTGCTAGGCTTTGTCCTGCGTCGTCCTCACGAAGAGCAAAGCTGTGTTCTTCCGTCTCGCGAATTGCTCGCATCCGACCCAGGTGTGCCGATTCGAAAGGAGCCCGGCATACACTTCTTCTTATATAAGCATAGCACGAATGAGCTTATCGCGATAACTACATTAAACTTCCGGCGACGAGGACGAATTCACAAAAATCGCACAGGGCCGGACCAAGATATGGGGCCTGGCCAGCCCGTAGCACTTCAGCTCCTTAGTCTGCAGCGCTGCAGGAACTCGTTGGTGCTAGACGAGTCGGAAGCAAACTTCACGTAACCCTGTATAGGAGGCATACATGCACGCAAACGAGGGGAAAGACAAGCGTCTAATGAGTAGGTCATCAAGAACATGTGTACCTCCGTTTTCCCCAATACCGTGGTCGTCCGTCCGACTTTCCATGAGCCCGGGGGAAGCGAGGAAGATCACCGAAGTGTGGAGTGGCATGGAAACTCCGGCTTGCGGACATCCAATATCTGCCAGATGCGTCGAACTCCATCTCTGGTATACACACCTTGTGTAATGTATATCAGCTGTGGAAGCTCGTTTGCCTCTATGCTGTTTACGAACTGTGTCATTGTGGGAATCTGGTATTTGCGAGTGCATGTGGCATGTGTGCTTGCTCATCCACTCGGGCAGTAGACACTTACTTGCAGAGTTAGATTGCGCTGCTGGGCGCTGTGGAGAATTATGGTCCGCTACATCGCGCTGCACTCCATTATGCCCCAGGCTGTACGTCTCATTCAGTTCCGTTGAATGCTGTGATATTTCGTGTCAATGGCAAACCTGCATCGTATCTAACTCCTAGGCAGCTCTTCCTAGATGCCTTCTACTGGTGTCTAACTCCAAACGACACACATGATAATGATTCGGTTTCCGGTTGCGCTCAATCGCAGGATGAAACATAAGCAGACAGAGTGGGACCATGAAATGCAGTACCAGATACGGTGGTGGCAAAGGTCTGCAACTGCCAAGAGCTCAGAGGTTCTCAAAGGGCAAACAAGATGCATGCCTTCGTGTACTGAAGACATAAACGGTCATACACCGGGTGTCCCGTAGCAACCACGAGATTCTACAGGCTGCCACGGAGGCAGCTGCACATGGATCGTATACACCGCGTATTGTGATGTGTATTGCATTGTGCGAGTCTAACTCCCGTCATGTCTGTGCTCTGCCCTCTGGACGCTAGGCTCCGCGTGAGTGCACAAATAACTAACGGGCTGCGTTATGCTAATGCTTGTTGTAAGGCCTAGCGATTGCAGCAAGGAAACAAATACCAGGGTACAGTATCCTGCTTGAAGCAATCTGCTTCCAATCATGACCTTGTACCAGAACTCAGAGGAACGACACCTCTTCACTCTCATGGGAGCACGTTTTTGTGCTGAGCATGGAACGGCTCGCATGCCCCGCCCGTCCCACCCATCTTGCCCGGGCCCCCACCCCCTGCCCTCTCGCCAGGCCCTCAATTTCCGCTAGCTTCTGTTTCTGATCGGCCAAACTCGGGCATGTTGACAACTCGCCCCTCTTGAGGTCGCAACCCGCCATACGTCATGCTACAGTTGTTCTCTCATCTCCAGATCAGATTGACTCCCCATCAAGCTCCACCCGCCCCCCGAAAGAGTTCAAAACAAGTTGGCGCACGAGGGGAAATTGAAGATCAGAGTTTCGTATCTGTGACCGGACGCGATGGTGATTGCAGGATCGTGCGGCGCGGTATTTGTAATTTTTCGACTCAACAGTTCGCCCAAGATCCTGGACCCCTCAGTGCTGCACCACACTACCCATGTTGTAGATCCACCTCTCAGGGAATAGCACCGTTCTCGCCCCTCACTTGCGGGGTTTGCTTGTGCGATCTGGACTGCGGCGGCCCAAGTCTACGGGCCTTGGGCTGTGTCATGATTTGGGTAGGGCAATGTGGGTCTTGTCTGGCCTTAACTTCCGGCCGTTGTGCTTCGAGTTGTAGAAAGCTTCGTAGGCCTGCAGGTGAAGAAGGTGCGGTCAACCGATGTCTGTTGGAGTGCCCGGCCGTGATGCAGGTGGTCATCTCCGGGCAGGGAATAACAGGCGCGTCGTCGGCCTTGATGCGGAGGGTGCACGGGTGTTGCCACTTCCCGGGATCTGATCTGACCCGATCTCACCTTTTCGGGCCAGGCATTGGTTTGCAGCACTCGAACCTGCACAAACAGGCAGCGACAGTTGCAACATCACGGCGGATTCTCACTGGGCGGTGGGCTCGCCTCGTGGATTACGCCACCCGGAGAACCGGAGTGCGAGCCCTTCATGTACTCCTCCTCGGGCTCAGGATTTCCATCCATTTGTCACACCATTCTTTCATGCCGGCTCGTTGAGGGCACAATAAGATGCACCTGAAGCTGGTCGCTCAGCGCCATGTCCGTGAACATGGAGGCCTAAAGAAACGCCACATCACTGTCCTTCGTGTTTCGTGCAGTGGGCTCCACCCTATTGGGCTCCCTGCCAGCTTTTGGATGGATTGCTGACCGCACTCCACCTGTGCGGAATCCTCTTGATTCACGTTTGCCTCTCGCACCAGCTCGCCGGCTCGCCTTCAGCTTGGTGATAAAGCAGTCCTGCACTTCGCTCGAGTCTGCGGCTGGATTCCGCGAAGAAAAAGCCTCGAAAGCACCCTTCTTCCTCGGCATCGTTGGAGACAGAGAGCTTGTTCAACAGTCGCCGGGACAAGGCGCTCTGAGGCGGGACACATCTCAAGCAAGGCCGCTGTTCTGTAGGAGTCTACCTGCCGCTCAAGCTGCCTTGTAGATGTCCAAGAAGATGTCCTTATCCTTTCGCAAAAGCCAGCTGCAACATGCCAGTATGCGTGAGACAGAATTCCTTGAGATGTGCGAAGAGACTCACCTAAGCCCGGCAGGGGAGGATAGAGGGTGCATAGATGGTGCGGGCTCACCCTGCTCCGAGGGCCAGGCGACTTGGTTGACCAAGGTCTGCACTTCGTCCTCGTTTCTGCCCTTCAATCCCTTTTTGAGCCTGGCTTAGAGCACAATGAGCACAATCACAAGGAGACCTGTCATCCTTGACAGCAACTGTCTGGAAGTGCATGCCGGCGGAGCTGCAGATCGCAGAAGAGAGCGAGATACTTGGCGCATCGTGTGTCCTGTCTCAAAGATTGGAAACTCACCTAAACAGGCGCCCGAAGCTGGATGACCCCTGCAGAGATGTTGTATGCTTGGGAGGTTTGCCGGGTATTGTGTACTGCTTGAGGTTCCGAAGGTTACACAGCTACGGTGGACCACATGCAGTGGCATTGCTGTGCCGCAGGCTTCGTGCGAAAGCCAAACGAGAGCACATTCTCAGGAAAACTCGCAGGCAGGGCAAGTGCACGAACCACTAAACTCGGGGCCTTCGCCTAGGTCAAGGAATTGAACTCATTATCGTCTAGGACAACATGCTAGTTCAGATAAAGCTACCACGGAAGATTCCTCAACTGAAAGAAGGAAATCCTAAGGTTTAGGGAAGAGTTTCTGTTTCAGAGCTCTTAAACCCATAAAGTCGCAGCATCAAGTCCTAAGGCTGAAACATGCAAACCTGGGGTACAGGGCTTAGGGTTTTGTCAGCATTGCAGGTGGCCAGCAAGTTGCACCGCCACGCAGTCATGGCAAGCGTTGCTTGCCAGCTACGTCTCCGAAACCGCAACTGCCACGTCTTGATGACATGTCGGGAAACTGCAACGTCTTGATCGGAAGCTAACACATGTGGCGTAATCATCCTTCACCTCTGGGCCTCCCCTTATTTCCGGAAATCTGCCATAGGCGCAAAAACGCGTGTAGGCCCCTTGGGTGCCTTGTTCAGCACAGCCTCCAGACCTCGGTTTCGGCCCTTCTGGAAGCCAGTGTCGCTGTCGAAGCAGGATGCGACCTCCAAAGCCCCTTCTGGAAGCCCAAGGGGTGGGTGCTGAAATGACGACTCGCAAAAGCATCCTACCACAGAGCGTCAATTACATAGTGCATCCTCCTGGCAGACGTGCCGTCAGTGAATACCGACGAGTAGGGCTCCGGACCATGTCGTCCACCTCTTTTTTCAGCTCGAGCACCTAAGCAAGTGGCCCCAATAGTGTTGAATTATCAACTACGAGCATTGACCCGGAGCTGCACGCTCTTTCAGGGCAGCTTCAATGTAAAAGGGTGCCTTTTCCATGTACGCGGCGGGGTTGTCGATCATCTGTGGGTCTTCCACAACCCCGCGGGCCCTGCGAGCTCGGGAAACAGGGCAATGCGATATCATCTGCTCATAGCAATCCTCTCAACATCTCCAGCACAACCAAAGCATGAGTCTGGTGTACCTTCAGTAGATTTCAAATTTCTCTGTTTCTCCCTTCCAAGAGTTCTCTCCGGCTCCTCCCTTCGATGTAAGGCTCCATGGCGGTGATAATGTGCGGCAGCATCGTCGGCTGCACCAATAGGTCACTGGACGGTAGACTCGACAGGACTCGGCGGACGGTAGCTCATAGCCTCGCGCTTGAAGATCCGGTACATCAGTTTCAACCTCGCTCATGCGGAATACAGACTTGATGCGAGCTGCTCATAGATCGGAATCGGATCTCGCAAATTCGAAACACATTTAGATCATGCTACAGCTTGGACCCCTCGCTCGTCGTAGCGGCGATTGGTGAGCATAGCCTCCAGGCTCCAGGATCTGACTTGTCGTGCTAGAACGAATACATGGAGTACTCGCCTCTGCTCCGGTGCTCATCTCCACCAGGTCCTGGCTTGGAGCAGACGAGCTGCGCAGCCAGGAAGGCGTTTGCGGCCTTGGCAGTGTTGAGAATCAGCTCCCGCTGCACCACAGTCTTCAGCTCCTTCAGCTGAGCGTGTTTGTCATGATGCACTGGACGACCGATGCACAAAGGAGAAGCGTCAGCTCCATTTTTCTGCAGAGCTCACAGCAAAGCGAAGACCTCGAACCTGTCGGCATCGCATCAACGTGCAGGACTCTCGACGTGAAGTCAGATCCGATGCCGCGTTTGCAAAATTTTGCAAACACGGGGCGTGCCTGCAAATCTCGAAGGAGTCGCGAACTCCGTCCACCTCGGCTTACGAATTTGGTCGTCGCTGAGCTTGGGGACACGAAAGGCTCCGCCACGAGTGCTTGGTCCTCAAGTGCCGAGTGGCCTTCGACTCGCCGTGGTTCTCCTGAGCTGCGATGCTACGAGCCCTGCAGCGTGGCCCTCTGTTGCGGCTTCCTCCAAAAGTGGTGGAGAGCTGAAGGATCGCGAAGCGCTGGAGGTTGCTCGTGTGAGGTCCTAGACATTGAAAAAGACTCCTTTCTAATCGCGTGTCTGCACAAAGGATGAGTTGACGATTTACATCGAAGGACTACATTGTCCAACCAAGCGTATTGCAGTCCTGCTTGCGTGCAAAGTGTTTGCAAGCCCTACCAACTCGCATCGTCCCCTGCCTGTTCTTGCTTCGAAAACCCAACAACAGCGCTTGCGGAAGCGTGACCTGTTTCCCTCTCCCTTTCTTTCTGCCCGGCATAGGGGTCGCGTACGACCTGCAGGCATTCGGCCCGCCCGACCACCTCTTTGTTTATTAAGTGGTCGGCTTTGGGGTACTCGTGCCTACTCTTTTGTTCGCCAGGGTTATGGTGAAGGGGTTTCCCCCCTCACCGGCCTAAACTCTCTCTCTCTCTACCGGGCGTGAGGGGGGCAGCAGCGTCCAGGCTACCCTCCTCGTGCGAGTTCGCACACCCGCTGTTCCTTGGCGGGATTGATCCCCCCTTCGGTTTCGCAGAAGGGGGCTCGGCTATACGAGGAAAAGGAAAAGGCTCGCGTGCGTTTCCCCCGGACTCCAGATCAACAAGCAAGTACATGATAACAACAACATTCCCTCTCACATGCATGCCAGCCTTCTCCAAGAGCAGGAGGAAAAACGTGCATTCCCCCACGGCTTCGCGCAGGCTCAAACATACGTTGGTGCATCAAGGTCGGATTGGAAGTAATTCTATCCTCCTGTCCCCCGAATTCAAAGTTGCGACAAGGTGCGCTGAGAAGAACCTCGGATTAGGAGCTTTGTGCAGCCCGTTGGAGTGAGTTTGCCCGAGAAGAGCCACTGTTGGCCCTTGCAAAAAGGTCACACCCGGACGCAACTTTGCCGGGAGTTCCAAGACACACCGTTTGGATGCACTGAAAGGTCATGGATTTGCTGTGCGTGCATATGTACGAAAGACAGAGCTATTCACTGCGGGAACGAGAGCGGATCGGTGCTGGCTATCCCCCAAACCAAAGAGCTCACCAGAATAGACAACCCCAAAGCACAACATCCCCCCTCGCTCCCTCAAAGTTTTTTACACGCGCTTCCTCTCATCTTGTTCGTCATCTGCTTTCACGGCTGGCCCCCATAGGGAGCTGCAACTTGTTGCACCGCTTTCCATCTGGAGCTGCGCCGCAGAACCACTCTGCGAGGACTGCGACTCGGCATTCTGGGCCGTTGTGCCCGCAGGCTGGAGCTCGAACCAGCTGTCGTGCTGGCTGAGGGTTGCTCTGGCTCTCCCGCTTGGTTGGCATCCAGAGTTGCCGGCTGTTGTTGACAAGCTCCTCGTTGAGGTCGTCGCTCCTCCAGTCTTGTTCGTCTGCCAGGTTGCTGGCAGGACTCGTGTTGCCTGCCGTCGGCTCTCCCGTTGGGGTGTCCGCGATCTCCCCGCCCCGTGGGTGCGCGGTCTCTCTGTTTCTTGTGCTTCTTGTCCTTGGCCTTGTATATTCTTCTCCTTTCGCTGTTTTTGCGGGGGAGCTGTCGCAAAATCGCTGGCAGCGGCCCACAAGCCGGATGACGGAGCCGGAGGGGAAATTGCGAGAAGGGTTGAGGCCAACCCATGGCGTGGCGGTTTGTCCGTTTTGAAACGGAGGCTGGCATGGTGCTGCTATACGAACCAGGTAGGCTAGACAGAAACATCCATTACGACTGGCGTTCCCGGCAGTACGTCGACAGAGCGACCGGGGAACCACTGTCAGACTGTCAGTAAAAGACACCAACGACTACAAGTGCTACGTACAGCGACACAACGAAAGACGAGCTACAGGCAGAAGCGCCGACAGATTGGTTGAGCTGGTGGGGAAACGCAATCCCCGCATAGAGGAGGAGCTGCGAATCTTTGTGGGGAGATTTCCATGAAAGGTCGCGCCGCTCCTGGCTTAAGCAGAACAGGTGTTCCTCGCGGCAAGGAGAGCCACCCACGGAGAGAAGGAGCCCGAGAAGCCCGTGACCAAGAAGACCAAAACAGAGGAGAAGCGCAAACGGAGGTCGCATGTTCTCCCCGTGCTGGTAACAATGCCGTTGGCGATCATGCTCGTATAGCATGCGGGCCCCTGCTCATGGGCCTTGCAGTAAAAAGGGCCTTGCAAACATGCCTTGCAGCGCTCCCCCATTTCTCGCAGGATCTCTGCAAGTTTGCATCGGTCTTCCCGGGCATTGCCGACTTTCGCGGGCCTGGCGGTAGGGAGCATAGGGTTGTGCTTCCCCTTCTTTCCGCCCTCTCCCCCTTTCGTGGGGTTTCCTGAAGAGCTTGAAGGGGCCTTTTAAACAAAGTGGCAGCGGACGTGAAGACTCAAGAATCGCTGGGAAAGACAGGAAGGCTCCCCTGGAGCGACAGTCCAGGTTAACCCCCTTTTTCCCCCCCTGGCAAGAGGGAGGCAGAGGCCCCCAAGCACACGTGCAGCACTTGAGCCAAAATCGCTACTCTCTCTCTCTCTCTCTCTCCCGGGCATAGGGGTCGGTCAGGACCCCCGGGCCTCAGGCCCACCCGCATATTTGTTTATGCGAGTTTCAGGGGGGCGCGGAACGAGTATAGTTCCCCCGGGTCGCTAAAGCTGAAGATGTAAGATGATGAATAAGTAACACATAGGGGAAATTAGGGGAATGTATACTCTCGTCTCTCGTCGAAACTGTGTCCTTTAGCTACAAAGCCTCGCCATTCGGGTTGACAGTACAAAGTGCTCTCGCTCTCTCTCTCTCTCTCTCTCTCTCTCTCTCCTTTCTTTCTGCTTTGCTTTGCTCCGGGGTGTGGGCCGCAAGCAGTCCTTTCTTTCTGCTCTCTTTCTTTCTTTTTTTCTGAGGGCGCTGGGCTCGTCGCCGACCTCAGGCCATTCGGCCCGCCCAGCTCACCCCCTGTGCTATGGAGTGGCTGGCATTGGGGTCTTTCCTGATTGTTGCAGCGAACTACGCAGTGTGCAGCAAGCCGTGTAGTGATCCCCAGCGAACTCTAAACCCCGGCTTCCCGGCCTCATCGCCGGGCCCCTATGGCTACCATACATCCGTCCTTGGTCCTACGCTGGGTCTCACTTTCACGGTCACTCCTTGCGTTGAGAGCACTGCCTGGGCGGACTGGTCCCCCGCCAGAGGTAAGCAAAACAAGTTGACTGCAGGTGAGGTCGCTGTCCTTCCAGGGGTGCTCCCCTCCTTTATGTGAAAAGCTTGGCTTGGGAGTGTCACACACAGGTAGAACACTTGACAAGTTAAAATTCGACATCCCCCCGAGCCACTCAACTGGAGCCTATGCTACCGGGGTCCACACGCAGGCCTCATGCACAACAAGGCTGATGTGTGCTCCCCCCTGTTGTGGGCACGAGGTGTGCGCGGCAGTTTGGTTATCGAGACCAGAGGCTTCTCAAGGGGACAACAAGCCTGCGTAGCAAAAGCTAGAAAGATGCCGCCGGGCGGCCTAATGCACTGTCAACACACAGCACACTTCAAGCCCCTTAGTCTCTCAGCTTGCCGTGCTCTACTGCTTCCCTTGCTCCCCCGTTGCAAAGCAGACACCGCGGCATCCAACATGTTGCGAAGCCGCCCTACGCCTTGCATACCTAGTGGGTAAGCTTCGATCAGCATGTGCAGGGCCGCCTCGGCTTCTTCCCCCGTGTCGGTGGCTTCATGTGTGCACTGCCAGTTGGAGGAACGCAGCCCCCCCAGGTTAACTCGAGGACCTCGGCGAATTCTTCTTTTGTTGGCGGGTCCCCCTGCTGTGCCCTTTCGTCCAGTATCCCCAACATCAGGGCGGCGATCTGGAAGGCGTTGGGGGTTGGCGGAGCTTTGCGCCCCCGTCTCCCCAGGGCTCCATCTGAGGCTAAGCTGAGGCTCGTGGCTGCGGCTGCCAAGTGCGCTTCCACTCCGTGCAGCAAAATGCTGCGCGCTATGCACATAGCTTCGTGTATGTGCTCGGCGGCCGCTGCTGCTCTGGTGGCTGCTTTGCTCCCCTCCGCTCTCTCCGCTCCCTCAGCTCTGCGGTCCCTCACGAGGGGGTCGTTTGCTTCCTGCGACTCCCCCCTTGGGCTTGTTTGGCTGCTGCGAGGGTTTCGTCTGTTTCGCTTTGCAGCAGGGCAGACGCCTGGCTGCGTGCTTGCTTGAGCGGACTGTCGGCTGGGCTGTGTTCTTCTTGTCGTTTCCTCCGTTCCGCTCGCGGTTTTCTGCTCTCTCTCTCTCTCTCTCGCTCTCTCTCTTCTTCAACACGGCCAGGAGGGTCGGGCACGAACACCCTCCCCGCCCCGCGATTTCGCGCACCGGGGTTTTCGGGCGGTGAGAAAAGATAAAAACTCCAGGGGAATACGCACCGGCCGACCTGGTGAAACCCCCCTTTACACTAACCCCCAACCCGCCTCGTAGACTAAGCATCACACACCCCACAGGCCGGAAACTGTGCTTCCCTCAATGCTGAGACCCGGGCCACTTACAGGACTCTCTCTCTCTCTCTCTCTCTCTCCCCCTTACCTCTAATATGCCCATAGCCGTCCTTGTTCACGTGCACCGCGGCATCATCCCCACCGAAGATCAAGCCATGCAGCTGCCAGCAAGAGAGAGGCGGAGGCGGCCCACAATTCAAGAAAAGGGAGAGAGAGAGAGAGAGAGAGAGAGAGAGAGGAGAGTCTCAGGACTCTCAGGCCTCAGAAGCCTGCATGAGCATCTGGTTGGCGCCAGTCCTCGGCTGCTCAGATGAAGGAGGAATCTCTCAGAATTTCGGCATTCCAGTCGTACCAAGTGAAGACGTCCACCGTGGTCTTGCCCTGAAGCCTGCAGCTGCACATGTCACGACATGCCCCTTTCAAGTCGGACTCGTCGTCCGGCCTCCTGAAGACGAAGGCGTCTTCAGCAGCCCTGAAGGAGGTCATCAGGTCGAGATAGCCACTGGTCCTGGCCTCGGCTTAAATCTTTGCCCCGCTACAGTGAAGGCGCAGCTTTCTGAGCCAGCTAGCCCAGATCACGGGTGAGAAGCCTCCCAAAACGTCTCCGAACTCACCTCAGAGCAACGTGCCTGCAGTATAGTGTCTCAAACTACACAAACGGTCCTCTTCCATGCGGCTCATGAAGGGTATCTCTCCTAGCCTTTTCCTGGCTTAAACACGACGGCCAAGCGCGGGCCTAGGATCCATGTCTGGCCCCCGAAAAGCAACGTTACATGCGGCCGGGCCGCTGTAGACGAAAAAGCACATGGCTGCATCTCTGCACCTTAGATCACGTGACTGGCGCGGTCTCCTGCATGCGAAACTGGGAAATCCAGGGTTGATCTGCCAGGTATGAGAAACTAAAACACGTAACGCCTCATCCCATGTCCCCTAATCGCGTGTCCCCAAAACCTGCACTCCAAGCAAGTTGAAACTCTGCTACCGAAGCGTCCTTCCAAAAATCTCTGCTGCTGAAACACCCACAGAAACTTGTGACTCCCGAACTCGAACAGTCTGTCTCGGGATCGCGGCTTCTTGCACTTCTCTAAGCAAGTGCGTAATGACGTTCCGTCCACGACCTGTGAAGAACGACTCTGCGGCCATAACATGGGCATCATGTGTAGCACGACCAAGCCAGTTCGTTTTTTGAGCTGATGGCGATGAAGCAGCACCATACCAACCCATCAGCTTCACAAATCATGTGTTCGAGGAGTGGCCACTCCTGTGTCTCCTTGCGACAACAATCATCCAAGTAGGGTATGTACAGCGTAGCTACTGCTGCTGTTCCTGCTGCTGCTACTGCTTACTGCTTAATTCTGCTACCGCTACTGCTACTGCGACCCCCACCGCGACCGGGACTGCTGCTGTTGCTGCTTCTGCTGCTACTGCTGCTACTGCTGCTACTGCTCCTACTTCTTCAGCTGCAACTCCGACTCCTTCCACGACGACGACTAGTACTAGGAGAACTAGTTCTAGTCTGTTCTAGTTCTAGTGCTGGTACTAATACTGGTACAAGTAGAACTGTCCACTAGTACTACTAGTACTACTACGTAGTCCGACTCGTGCATACTAGTGCTAGTTACTAGTGCTAGTCGTACTACTAGTACCACTAGCACCTTGTTATTTATTCTACTACTACGACTGCCACTGCCACTGCCACTACTGCCACTACTACTGCTACTGCTACTGCTACTGCTACTGCTACTGCTACTGCTACTGCTACTGCTACTACTACTACTACTACTACTACTACTACTACTACTACTACTACTACTACTACTACTACTACCACTACCACCAGCACCAAACCCGCAAGCTCCGGTTGGCCCTTGGCTTCCGGGCTGGTGTGTAAATCAAATGCGGGTCGAAGACGCGACAGTTAGCCGGGACCTTAAAGAGACACAAACGGGTGGCTCCACAATTTTTAAGAAATAGGGTGTTCGCCGGGAGTTTCGTGAACAGGCGGAGCGTCGAGGGTTTACAACCGGCGATTCCTCCGCAGATGTGAGCGCCCTGCCCAAGGCCAGATCGCCTCCCAGATCTCATCCGGAACAGAACCTCGGCAAGATTCCTGCCTCCAGATTTCGCGTGTGTCGGCTCCTGTTCGCCTCTTGGCTCGTAGAGTCGTGGCCGGCAGAACATGTGCTTCTCATAGGCCTCTCGGAGGAGGGGGAATGGGAAGGCGAGGGTTCACGGACAAAGCAGCTAATCTCGCTCCTGCTTCGGAGCAGCATAGGAGATCTTCCAGGAGCTGCTCACCTCAAGGCTGCTCCGCTGCTCTCTTCGGCTTTCTCCTCTCTCTGAGCCATTCGGCCAGCGAGGTCCTGGCTCGTGCCATGGAGAGATTCCGCAGGGGTAGGGAATAGGCCACCTGGCGAGTTCGACTTCGTGTAAACTTGTGATGTCGCCGTGGAATCTAGTTTCTAGCAAGCAGCCCACGTTTTTTTCATCCCCCACCTGGTCTGTGGCTATCTGAGAAACTGAGAAACTACCCGCTGAACACTGCCAGTGGGATCACATTTCTATGCACCCCAGAGAAGCCGTCAGGCAGGACTCCTACCATCCGGTAGGCAAGCCCCCCTTCGTCCTTCCTGCATGAAATACACACATTCTGTTAAAGGTGCGGATCATTGAAAAAAGGGCTGCGCATTGGAAGATGGGAAACGAAGAGATCAGAGGGCAGTCAGGAGCACTGGCGTCTCCGCGCTGGCGGCTCCCATCTGACCTGACCATTTGATTTCAGTGCTGCTCGGCTGCTCTGTGCTCCGTGCGACTGGAGAGGATTGCTCTGAGCCTTCCAAGATCTTGCCGTGAAGGGGTTGCAAGGGGAGCGGGGTGCAGTACAAGCCATTTCCGAGCCATGCAAGCGGCCACAAGAGATTGGGGCGGCCTGTGGATAGCAGCAGCAGAGCACCGCAAAAGAGCAGCAGGACTCAGAGACTGGCAGCGTGCGGGCATGTTTGTAAGAAGTCGTGCGCCGTTTGAGTTGCGGGGCTTGTGCCCCAGCAACGCCAGGAGTTCAAGAAGCACTCCAACGCCATGTGCAAGGCGCCAAGGAGCCAAGAAAAGAAACTCAGTGGCGCTGGTAGCTGCGGCCACACACTGGAGAGGCTGCCGAATTTGCATCATCGTGGTGAGGAGCGTGGTCGACCCGTGCATATATGTGGTGTTCGATTGCTGTATTCTGCTTGATTTGCGTCTACGTCTCAGCGAGACGTGGGAGCTGCCGGTCTCCATGTGCAATGCATGAATTACTGCTCTCCATCGTCACCTGGAATGAGAGTACCGCAATGTTCTGCACCTGCTGCGAGGCAACATCATGCGGCACTACTAGGTGCCACTGTCCGCCGAAAGCTGAAAACTGGAGAAACTTCAGTGCCCCACCCCAAGTCTCATCATTCCGGCACGCTGCTATGCACAAGACGGAGGCTAGTAGTACCTGGCAAGAAATCAGAAGCAACCCAAAAGCCAGCATTGAGAACACAGGTCAAGTTGAGACAAGCATCCTCAAACAGGCCACGAATGCATTCTCCCCAGTGTTTGCTGGAGCGCATCAACACCACGGGCGTCACTCAAACGGCCTCCCAGCCATGCAAACAAAAACGGAAGTGAATTTGCGGTGCCGTCAATGAATTGCCGGTCCTTCTTGGCGCGATACTTCTTCACCTGCTTCACAGCAAACCTCAGACATGCTGGCACTGGGAGGCTCTCGTTGAACTTCGCTCGGGGCTGTGGCCAAGTCGAGCTAGCCAAGGCCCCAAGAGCCACTACCACGAGGCAAGGCACCTGCGCCCAACCCCTGCAGACGCTATGCCCACTTCCGACGACAAAGACCATCCTTCTGCCTTCTTTCCGCCCTGCCTTCATCAAATGCAGGGCGCTGAGACCATGCAGAGCCAGGTCCTTTCAAGGCCCTTACAAACTTTACAACGTGCCACCATAACCAGCGACCATGCTGCGCACATCTCCTAGCTGAGAGCTAGTGAGCAAAGTACTTGCTTCCTGAATCGATGCGAAGGGCACCGCGAACATCACAGCAATGAGGCACAGCAGGCTCGAGACCTTAGGAAAGTTAACAGATCGACCGAATGTAAAGAGGTGTGGAAGAATGGAGGAAGCTCAGCTATCGAGAGCCAAACAATCCCGGCGCAAAGCAAGCGGAAATGGCCTGTGATCAGTAGCATGTGCCGCCAACAAGTGGTGAACGAGGCTGCATCCGCCTGTCTTCTGAGGCTTCTCCTTTGGCTCCTTCCATGGCGCGGTACGAAGGACGGGAGAAGCCGCACACAGTCGCATAACGTCTTTGCAAGGGCCTCCGCTGCCTGCTTGCCCTCGGTGCTCTTGGCCTTGACGTCCTTGCCACTCTCCTCCAAACCGGCCCACGCCCAGAGTTCTCGTGATGTGAGACACTCCCGTCCTTCGACTTCAGCTCTCCCTCCGACTCCTCACGAGCATCACGGCTGTGCTGGACCAGTGCCTGGAAACTTGGGCGCCCGCCTCCTTGTCCTTGCGTGGGGCAGGGGACGCCGCACGTGACTTCCTCTGAACCGCCGAGGCCAACAGGACGCCAAGGAAGCTGGGGCAGCTGGGGCTCAAGGCTTCATGGGCTTCTCCAAGTCGATCGGAGCAGTGACGGGAGGGACCTCCGTGACCTCGAGGGGAGCCTCCAGCAGAAAGCGATCCCGATCCTTCGGACGAAACCCCCCGCCGAGGCGCACACCATTTCGTGCCAGGGGGCTAGTGACTCTAGACAAGACACGGCCACGACTACTTCCTGCAGGGAGCTTCGAGCCGAAGGCGGTATAGGGCGCACTGCAAGCCATTTCTGTGCCGCGCAAGCTGCCACAAGAGATTGGGATGGTCTGAAGATGACGACAGCAAAGCTTCACAGAGAGGGTAGCCAGACACCGCACAAGAGCAGCAGGACTCAGAGACTGGCAGCGTGCGGGCATGTTTGTAAGAAGTCGTGCGCCGTTTGAGTTGCGGGGCTTGTGCCCCAGCAACGCCAGGAGTTCAAGAAGCACTCCAACGCCATGTGCAAGGCGCCAAAGAGCCAAGAAAAGAAACTCAGTGGCGCTGGTAGCTGCGGCCACACACTGGAGAGGCTGCCGAATTTGCATCATCGTGGTGAGGAGCGTGGTCGACCCGTGCATATATGTGGTGTTCGATTGCTGTATTCTGCTTGATTTGCGTCTACGTCTCAGCGAGACGTGGGAGCTGCCGGTCTCCATGTGCAATGCATGAATTACTGCTCTCCATCGTCACCTGGAATGAGAGTACCGCAATGTTCTGCACCTGCTGCGAGGCAACATCATGCGGCACTACTAGGTGCCACTGTCCGCCGAAAGCTGAAAACTGGAGAAACTTCAGTGCCCCACCCCAAGTCTCATCATTCCGGCACGCTGCTATGCACAAGACGGAGGCTAGTAGTACCTGGCAAGAAATCAGAAGCAACCCAAAAGCCAGCATTGAGAACACAGGTCAAGTTGAGACAAGCATCCTCAAACAGGCCACGAATGCATTCTCCCCAGTGTTTGCTGGAGCGCATCAACACCACGGGCGTCACTCAAACGGCCTCCCAGCCATGCAAACAAAAACGGAAGTGAATTTGCGGTGCCGTCAATGAATTGCCGGTCCTTCTTGGCGCGATACTTCTTCACCTGCTTCACAGCAAACCTCAGACATGCTGGCACTGGGAGGCTCTCGTTGAACTTCGCTCGGGGCTGTGGCCAAGTCGAGCTAGCCAAGGCCCCAAGAGCCACTACCACGAGGCAAGGCACCTGCGCCCAACCCCTGCAGACGCTATGCCCACTTCCGACGACAAAGACCATCCTTCTGCCTTCTTTCCGCCCTGCCTTCATCAAATGCAGGGCGCTGAGACCATGCAGAGCCAGGTCCTTTCAAGGCCCTTACAAACTTTACAACGTGCCACCATAACCAGCGACCATGCTGCGCACATCTCCTAGCTGAGAGCTAGTGAGCAAAGTACTTGCTTCCTGAATCGATGCGAAGGGCACCGCGAACATCACAGCAATGAGGCACAGCAGGCTCGAGACCTTAGGAAAGTTAACAGATCGACCGAATGTAAAGAGGTGTGGAAGAATGGAGGAAGCTCAGCTATCGAGAGCCAAACAATCCCGGCGCAAAGCAAGCGGAAA
>CAJNDT010005838.1:468352-493352 GCA_905221615.1 Symbiodinium sp. CCMP2592 | reverse complement strand
GGCCCCTGGTGAGGCACTGTTCTGGCAGTTGTTTTGTGTAATAACTGCAAGGACACGGTGCATCAGCAACACAATGAGTCTGCAACCATTGATCCCAGTCTTTGAAATTGTGTAGAAAGTCTTTGAGAGACTGATGGGGTTGCTCCCTGACTTTGCACACAGGCAAATGAAAAGGTATAAGTTTCGGCTTGTGTGCCAACACAAGCTTTGGAATCCATCTAGAAGCATCTGATCCAAAGCTTGAGGATGCAGTGAATTTCAACTGCAGGCCTAAAGCAGCTGTGGGCCAGGACATATTACGGTACTGGCAAACACTCCGTAGCACTTTCCTGGCCTTGCTTTTGCCAGGCTCTTCCAAACAATTGCTCAACCGAATCAGAGAGTAAATCTCATCAGGAAGATATCGGTCGCTTCGTAGCTTTTTTGCCACTTCAAAGGGGGCACGGCTGAAGCATGTACGATTGAACAATATCTCCCATGCCGGCCAACTTTAAGTTGAAAAGGAACGGGCTGGAGTTGTCTGTGGAGCTTCTTTCTCAGTTTTC
This sequence comes from Symbiodinium sp. CCMP2592, assembly GCA_905221615.1. Lineage (NCBI taxonomy): Eukaryota > Dinophyceae > Suessiales > Symbiodiniaceae > Symbiodinium > Symbiodinium sp. CCMP2592. The sequence goes on along the minus strand of CAJNDT010005838.1, from coordinate 492,807 downwards.
TCCACAGTCTTACCCCAAACCGAGAGGACACACTGTGTCGGACTCTCTTGTTGGGTCTAAAGCCCAATGCACTCCTCTTCGAAAAGGAGGTAATGTATGGGTGGTTCAACTTGGGTTGCCACATCCCAATTAAGCAGTGCTCAGTAACCCATGCTTCTTTGTAGGTGGAGCACGGAGCAACAAGAAACAAGGTATACTGTTCGAGACACTGATTGGACACCCAATACCGGATTGCTAGCTCGGCTTGAGCTTCACCTCCGCCGGCTAGTTTCCTGGCAACTGAGAATCTGTTAGACTCTCTTCGAAACACCGATTGGCTCGTAGATCCAATGTACATAAGTGTGGAAGGCTGCCTGTAGTGCTCAATACTTGAAAAGTGGCGCCAGTCCACAGCTGTCTTCATGTACACCGCATTCTGAGATTGAAATCGCGGCCACGTGTAGGTGGCAGGGTGGACCCGAAAATGCTGAAGCTTTTGTCGGATAGTCTCAGCATAAGACGAGAGGGAACCGTCTTGAAAGTAAAACAACAACAGCAAATGAAGCAAGCCTTGGGCCCACAATGCAGACTCCTTATTGAAGCCTGGACAGTGGTGCAAAAAGAACGTCACCGCCTCTCCCAACATACAAATTTGCTGCTTTATTCCCTGTTTGTTGGAAGCAGCAAGATGTTGGCACTGAACTGCTAGTCAAGCAGTTTGAAACTGTGCAACCGCGATCACTGTGGACAAATTCTTAATCGACAGTCTGGATGCCAGCTTGGGGTCCAGTCCGAAATCTTTTGCAGCAGAGACCATTTGGTCTTTGGAGGCTTCAGTTTTGAGAAGCTTCTGAACGGTCTGTACATGCTTAACAAGCAGTTGATACTTGCCTTTAAACTCCGGCTTATTCTTGTAAGTAGCCAGCCATTCAGTGACATGGTCATCTGTGGCTCCTTTGGGACGAGTTTTCAGCTTTCTTTGAGGGTCCTTTAGGAGCTTTTCGACTTCCATTGGGGACTCCGGCTCAGCAATAGGCATGGCGGGCTTTGCCCTTCTTTCCGAGTCTGGCTCAGGATCTTCAGTTGCCTTCCTCTTCAACGGGGACATTGCAATGCCATGTTCAGCCAGTTTGGCTTTGGCTTTGGCAAGCTCTTCAGAGGCATCCGAATTTGTTACAGGCGCTTTGGCCAAAACACAGTTCAAAAGTTCTTGAGCAAGCGGTTCCATGAATCGCATTGCTTCCTTATGTTTGTCCGGCGATGCAGAGGAGTGGCAGGCTTTGGCTGCCTCATCAAGAGAAACACCACTCTCACGAAGTTTCTTCAACAACGCTGTGATGAGCACCGATTCTTGGCCACTTCGAGCCCAGACGATACTCTGATGCCGTCCTTCCGACAGCTCTCCAAGGCCTCGGTGGGAAAGCTCAAAGGCACGGGTGTCACTAACATCACGGCCGGCTTTTCCCCTGCTTTCCGGGACCACTCTGTTGGTTGCACCAACTTGTGCAGCACATGGGCACCCTTGCCCAAAGGCGTTTTGTCATAGTGCTGCTGATCAGAAACAAAAGACGAAGGCAAAGTGAAAGATTGATATGTGGGGCTGGCTACATGCTCCCACGATTTCTCAGAGTACTTGGAGTCCCTCTTTGTCCCATCGGTTCCATTGTTGTCTGTTGTCCCAGCTGTTGCTGGAGTCGCTGGTAGACCATGATGACCAGGAGGCCATGGCAGAATGAGTTGTCCAGGGGAGAACAGTTGCTTGATCAGACTGACGGCTGTTGTGAAACGAAGAGGCATCAGTCCTGTCTGCAACTAGGCGATCAGGCCTGGAACTGAGATACGATTGCTTCGTAAAGCATTTGCGAAAGCGAGACCAAGAGGTCTTGATTTGGGTTTAAGCCGATCAGGGCTCGGACCGTTCAGGGTCCTGTGATTATGACTGGGCCGATCAGGCCAGGCAGTCGGCTACCCTACCGTAGACGACACGATCGACGAAAGCCGTCTAGAGCACACTCGTGCAATCCTCCCTCTGGACTGAAACTCTCTCTCGGGAATTTCAATCGGAGCATTCAGAGGTGTAAGAGGATTTAGGCTTTACCCCTGGCCTTAATCGAAATCATATATGGGGTTTATGGCTTGGCCCCAGTGCCATTCCAATGCAGGTACACAATCTGGAGTATGGTCCCCCTGGGGCGCGCCCTACGCGCTTCGCGCGCTTCGCGCGTTTCGCGCGCCTTCGCGCGCTTCGCGTGGCTTCGCGCGGCCTCGCGCTCTTCGCGCCTCCGCGCGCCTCCGCGCGCCTTCGCGCGCTTCGCGCGCTTCGCGCCTCTCGCGCGCCTCTGGCGCCTCTTCGCGCGCTTCGCGTGGCTTCGCGCGGCTTCGCGCGCTTCGCGCCGCTTCGCGCCTCTCGCGCGCCTCTGGCGCCCCTCCGCGCCCGCTTCGCGCCTCTCGCGCGCCTCTGATGGCACCCCTCCGCGCGCCTTCGCGCGCTTCGCGCGGCTTCACGCGCTTCGCGCGCTTCGCGCCGCTTCGCGCATCTCGCGCGCCTTTGGCGCCCCTCCGCGCCGGCTTTGCGCCTCTCGCGCGCCTCTGATGGCACCCCTCCGCGCCCGCTTTGCGCCTCTCGCGCGCCTCTGATGGCACCCCTCCGCGCGCCTTCGCGCGCTTCGCGCGGCTTCGCGCGCTTCGCGCGCTCCGCGCGCCTCCCCGCGCCTCCGCGCACCTTCGCGGGCTTCGCGCGCTTCGCGCGCTTCGTGCCGCTCCGCGCGCCTCCGCGCTCCTTCGCGCGCTTTGCGCCGCTTCGCGCCTCTCGCGCGCCTCCGCGCACCTTCGCGCGCTTCGCGCGTTTCGCGCGCTTCGCGCTGCTTCGCGCGCTTCGCGCCGCTTCGCGCATCTCACGCGCCTCTCGCGCGCCTCCGCGCGGCTTCGCGCCGCTTCGCGCCCTTCGGTTGGCTTCGCGCGGCTCTTCGCGCGGCTTTTTGCGCGCTTCGCGCCCTTCGCACGCCCCGCGCTTCGCGCGCGGCACACGCGCCCTTCGCGCGGGTTTCGCACGGGACTTTGTGCGTGCATGTATATATGAGCCCACGTGCATGCATCCATGTGCGAAAAGTGTTGTTTCAACGAACGTATTCTTCATGTGAAGCTGCATACTCCGAACTTGGGACGTTTACCGAGGCTGGCCGGCTTGCAAGCACACGTTGGTCTGTAGTCGACTCGAAGTAGTTCCGAAATCCATATGGTGCCGTTGACCTCTAAAAAAATTTTGATCAACCTGAGAACCCTAGGAGGATCATGGGACTTCTAAAGTATAAGGTTATAAGTACCTTAATTGGGGTTATAAGTAATTATAATTATCGTTACCTTAACCCAGCCTTGAGTGCTTGGCACCAGCTGCCCAAGCTGGCGAGCACCTCCTCCCGACGCCGGGCAAGTTCCTCTGAGCTGAAGCGTGGAAAAGAGGAGCAAGAGCGCTTCATGCACCACGTAGGCCATGCGCTGCCCTTTCTTAGCAGTAGAATCAGCTGCAGTTAGTTGGGCAGGTCTGCGCGATTGCAACATGAGAACTCGCAGCTGCATGTCTGCCCAACCCGAGATGGACGAAGCAAATGGTAAATGTGGTAAGGTTACAATCGCTGCTGCTGATGTGTTTTCGACTGCGATTAGACCGTCATCGTTTCATGTTGACGCTTCTACCTTCACTTCACAATAAGCCAACCCCGACTCCACATGACACCTCCTCCACCAGAACCCATGAACCAAGACCCCAAAACCCTCTGAACAAGGAGCCAAGATCAAACATCCCCGTCACTGTCTTCCACGATGATCCGGAGAAATGACGTAATTATGCCAAGGACATGACACCTCCTCCAGCAGGAACCCATGAACCAAGACCCTAAACCCTGCAAAGAGTCCTGATGGGCGGCCTCTGTCGAGACCTCCATCGCCGCGACCTTTCGCAGTAGAACAGGGGGGCAAGATCAAACATCGGCGTTACTGTCTTCCACGAAGACCCGACGCTGGGCAAGTTCCTCTGAGCTGGAGCGCGGAAAAGAAGAGCCGGAGCGCTTCATGCACGACGTAAGCCATGTGCTGCGCTTGGATGGGGTGCTCTTAGCAGTAGAATCAACTGCAGTGAGTTGGGCAGATCTGCGTGATTGCAACATGAGAAGTCACCGCTGCATGTCTGCCCAACCCGGATGGACGAAGCAAATGGTAAATGTGGTAAGGTTACAATCGCTGCTGCTGATGTGTTTTCGACTGCGATTAGACCGTCATCGTTTCATGTTGACGCTTCTGCCTTCACAGTAAGCCAACCCCGACTCCACATGACACCTCCTCCAGCAGGAACCCATGAACCAAAACCCCAAAACCCTCTGAACAAGGAGCCAAGATCAAACATCCCCGTCACTGTCTTCCGGGATGATGCTGAGAAACGACAGAATTATGCCAAGGACATGACACCTCCTCCAACAGGAACCCATGAACCAAGACCCCTAAACCCTGCAAAGAGTCCTGATAGGCGGCCTCTGCAGAGACCTCCCTCGCCGCGGCCTTTCACAGTACTGTTGTCCTGACTCCAACGTAAGCTAACAGGTAATTAACGTGCAGACCCGATGCAAACGAGGTCGACCCCCACCGCCTCGGAAGTGGCTTCTTCGCAGCTGCCTTCGCAGCCTCCAGCAGGCTTTCCTTCTTGACTTCGCGCAGAGCGCGCGTTTTGCTGCACAGCATGCATTTCGCGGCTCGCTTCACCATGACGAAGGCTGGCAGACCTACAACTAGGAGAATGCTTGTGCTTTGGCTGGCTGTAGCTTGGAGCTTTGTCTCTGCGTGTATGCTGATTCGTGTCGTGCGAGGTCCTGCTTGTGGCACAGATGGCACAGCATTTCCTCATCTGTGTTATACATTGATCTGCTAGTATGGTCAACATGAACTGAGCCCGTTGACTACGTAGCTGCCCTGCTGTGATAAAACGGCAGGCACGAGTTCGGCGATAGCGTCGACTCGACGGCGCAGCTCCGGCGGCAAGGTGACATGCGCTGCGTCCCGGCCCGACGCATGTCTGTGGTATGTAGACATGCCAGGTGAGTGATTACAGGCCCTACTACTACTACTACTACTACTACTACTACTACTACTACTACTACTACTACTACTACTACTACTACTATACTTACTAATTGAACGCTGTGCGACCGGGCTCAGCACATTGCGGGCGATTGCCGCGGTGCACGCACTTGGTGTGAAACTGACTCGATTGACCCTATGACTGATATGCTCGAAGAGGCGAGCACCAGCTCCCTTGATGTCGTGCTACTTACCACTACTGCTACTGCTGCTACTACTACAACTACTGCTACTACTACTTGCGTGGGGATTTGATCTAGATGATGTTCCTTGTCGCTCACCCCACCGAGCTATGTTGGGTAATGATGTGGTTGCCCTCTACAGACTCGATCACTTTCTCTCTCTCTCCCACGTGTCAGCTTCACTCCCTGTGCAGGCAGATCCAGAGCTCGCTTGTTTTGTTTTGCACCTTCGCGGCCAGCGATGGATCGTCGTTTTCTTAAACGGATGAGGGGATTTCATACATACATAATAAATACATACATATATAAATCACCACAGACACACATGCACATACACATGCGGCTTCGCGCGAAGCGAAGCGCATGCAGGCTGCTGGCGTGGCTTCGCACGTGCTTTGCGCGGCTCGCGCCGGCTTCGCGCGGCTTCACGAGAGCTGCTTCGCGTGACTTGTGGCGCATGCTTCGCGCGCGCATCTGGGTATGTTTCGTGCGGCTTCGCGCACCAGACGCCGGCTTTGCGCACCTGCGTGCGCGCACCTTCGCGCGGCTTCACGCAGCTTCGTGCGCGGGCTGCTTCGCGTGGCTTCGTGCGTGCACCTGCGCGCACTCTGCGTGCGCACACCTGCGCGCGCGGCTTCGCGCGGGCTGCTTCGCATGGCTTCGCGCGTGCCCCTGCGCGCGCTCGGTTTCGCGCGGCTTTAGGCGGCTTCGCGCGCTTCGCGTGGCTTCGCGCGGCTTCGCGCAGGCTGCTTCGCGAGGCTTCGTGCGTGTGCGCGCGCCCGGCTTCGCGCCGCTTCGCGCTTCGCACGGCTTCGCGCCGCGCTTCGCGCGGCTTCGCGCGTGCTTCGCGCGCCCGCGCTTCGCGCGCGCTTCGCGCGGCTTCGCGCGCTTCGCGCGCCTCGCACCGGCTTCGCGCGGCTTCGCGCGGCTTCGCGCGCCCGCGCTTCGCGTGGCTTCGCGCGTGCTTCGCGCGCCCGCGCTTCGCGCGCGCTTCGCGCGCGCTTCGCGCGGCTTCGCGCGCTTCGAGCGCCTCGCGCCGGCTTCGCGCCCGCGCGCGCGCTTCGCGCGGCTTCGCGCGCTTCGCGCGGGCTAGTCCCGTCCCCAGGGCGGATCATTCTGACAATCTGGCGTCCCAGATCGCTTCACAGCACTTCTTTGGGCAGTGGATGATAGAAGGCTCACTGCCCCCCTGCAAAATTAATGCATGTCAGCAAACCTTGGCAAACAGGTGTTCCACACACACACACACACACGTGCAATCCTCCCTCTGGACTGAAAAAACTCTCGAGAATTTCAATCGGAACATTCAGAGGTGTAGGACTTTATAAGAGGATTTAGGCTTTACCTCTGGCCTTAATCGAAATCATATATGGGGTTTATGGCTTGGCCCCAGTGCCATTCCAATGCAGGTACACAATCTGGCGTCCCAGATTGCTTCACAGCACTTCTATCACCGTCTTCGTTGGGCAGTGGATGATAGAAGGCTCACTGCCCCCCTGCAAAATTACTGCATGTCAGCAAACCTTGGCAAACAGGTGTTCCACACACACACACACACACCCCGCTAAGCGGGGTAGCCTTTAATGGCATTATATTGTCAACAGAAAGCAGCTCACATTTTGCACTAACGGCCTCTCTATGTTGTATGGCACATGGCAACAACAGTTGCGAGTCCCATTGATGGGTACGCACTTTGACACACTGTTAAAGAATATGGCCAGCATGGATGCTGGCAAGATTGAATTAATCCTGCAAAAAATGGCTTTCACGGATCAGTGCTTCTCTTCCTTTTTCGAGGAGACTCAGAACAATCAGTGCGATTGGAGGGAGCATTGGTAGTCTCAATCAAATGAGAGCATGAGCTCCACATGCACCTTCTTCGAAGTGCCTCTCGTAATGAAGTCTGGACTGCAAAATGCAGTCCACAAAGCCGAAGAATTCCTCCCGGCCTATGGTGTTCTGTGGCACCGGCTCCGGAAACAAACTGAGCAGGAACCGAGCACATCTTTGTCTCTCAGGGTCTTTGAGAGAAGCAAAAGGGCGCTGGTACTTGCGAACAAGTGCTGCCCTGGCTGCATTGCTTCGCAGTGCTTGCCACGGTGCCATGACCCGCTGGTCCGGAAACGGCGAAGTCAGAAGTTGCTGACGATAAAAGAGGTACTGGCTGAGGGTGGCCATTCCTTCCGGAATATGATCCACTGCAGAGAACCCAGACAGCTGGATTTCCAGCTGATCCTCCACATCACTAATATTGGCTGACATAAGGCCACGAAAAAACTAACTGATCATCAATCTGTTGTTGGCTCTGTGAGGGAGCCAACTGATTGGAGGCCGATGATCCTGTCGTAGCCGGCTTCGTCTTTTTGCCGGGCCCGGGAAGATCAGCTGCTTGGGCCCTTGCCTGTGGGACACCTGTTCCAGGTGCTTTAGCGGACTTTTCCCGCTTCGGCGGAGTAAGAGGCACAGCTGGCCGCCTTAAATCTGGAGCTGCAATAGCAGGGGGTGGCAATGGCGGCGGTGGTGGAAACCAATATGCAGAAACATTCCCAGGGGGAGCATGATGAGGATGTTCGGCTTCGCCGATGTCTCCTAGATCTCCCCCGGGATCTCTCATCACGCAAACGGGAGGGTGATCGAGAGCTGCATCGTCCTCGGTGTGTCCGGGCCGCTGGTCTGGAGTCTGGGCCTTGGATGAGGATGGGGCTCTTCCGCAGGAGCCGGCAAGGATAACACAGGTGCCGAAGGGCTAGATCCTTTGGATCCTCCCTTGCTCAATGTCTCACCACAGAAAAATTGAAACACATAGGAAGCCATGGCTTAGGCACAAAGAATGCCAAACTATTGAAGCTGCCACGGGCCAAGCTCTCAGTGGCAGAAACTGGTAGGAGTGCGAAAGGTGCGCTGAAACTTCACAGTGGGCAAAAAAGTCCAATTTTGGGAAGCCTTCAGGTCAGAGTCTCTGCAGGGAATCCCCTAGCTATATACAGATTGCGGAGTTCCTGCAGTTGATGTTTTCGATTACTCGGAGGCCAGGAGTACTGTACAATCAAGGCTTTCCGAGATAAGTATCCTGATACTCGAATGGACCAGCTACCTGCCGATCGTGGATTCCTGATGGACCAGGTTTGTCTGGTTGCAGGTAGGTCACAGTTCTGTTGGCTGTGTTGAGCCGGAAACCCAGAAATTGATGATTCGTAACTTCTTCAAGCTGGATGGTCCCTCCATAGAAAGAGAGATGTCGAAAATCTTTCATGCATTGATGCGACAGAAAAGTTTCGTCGCATACAACCAATCGATTGTCAACATACCTGCATACAAACAGTTCCGACGCTTGGTTGTCAAAAAACCTGGCTGAACTCTCAGGAACTGATGCCATTCTCTTTGCCAATAGGTTTCTCTTTGAATCACCGGGAGGCTGCTGAGTACCGGGCTGATTTGATTGCCTATACACGTGCCTCGGTGTTGCCTGAACAACAGGCCTAGAGTGGTGAACACTCCTGCTTCAAATGAAGTCTGTACAATAGCAATCAAGTCAGAGACATGAAGAAAGCGAATACGTTTGGCGCGCTTTGCCAGGGGTTTGCCTGGCCAAGCAGACTCACAGTTGGGCTGCTTTTTAAGGGATACCGCAATATGGGAAGGGTATTCCTGGTCCGTGTAAAGCTGTAAAAGCATGGACAAGGAATCCAGGATTTGCTGCCTGGGTACTGAATTGAAACATCCCACTAGATCGTCATTGACCTCAGCAAGATGCACTGCTGGAGGGGTGCATCGGGGAAACTGATGCAGCCTCTTCCAAAGTTGAGGCGTGGTGGCTAGGCCCATGGCCTCAGGCCACAGCAAGCGAACCAGCAAAAGAATAGCTTGTGCAGCTGCAATCAACAGCTTCTTGATTCAGCTGTTGGAGTACGATATTATCGTCCTCCCTTTCAAAAATTCTTTCTTCCTTTTGAGAAACACGAACCCCACTGGTAGGGTGCCCGAAGCATTGATTCCTTAGCGGTACCTTCTCTTCAATGTGCCGGGAATCTGTTGGAAGACTCGATGATTCCAGAGTTCTTTTGAACCTTCCACAGGTTCAAACACGTCCGGATCCTGCCAGGTTTTCATGGCAGCTTGAAGATAAAACTTCGGACAGAAGACCCTAAGATGATTCGGTTCGTGATCTTCACAATGTACAATAAAATGTCGATGCAATAAGTTACGAGCAGCAGAAACATCTTTCCACGTGAGCCGGCTTTCTTGGCTCAGGTGATCAAGATGCTTGCTCCATTGCTGCTCGAGATACTGATGAAAGGCTTGTTCTACACCCTTGGGAAGACAATGTTTGCGCCTCCAAGATGCAAACATCCGGGTGTTATGGGTGAAAAACTCTGGTTTGGACGGAAAGAACGCTGAGGATGCACTACCACTCCCTAGTTTTTCAAAGGAGTGGTGCAAGCTACCCAACTGCTCAATGCCCGCTACAACATGGCCCCTGCTGAGGCACTGTTCTGGCAGTTGTTTTGTGTAATAACTGCAAGGACACGGTGCGTCAGCAACACAATGAGTCTGCAACCATTGATCCCAGTCTTTGAAATTGTGTAGAAAGTCTTTGAGAGACTGATGGGGTTGCTCCCTGACTTTGCACACAGGCAAATGAAAAGGTATAAGTATCGGCTTGTGTGCCAACACAAGCTTTCGAATCCATCTAGAAGCATCTGATCCAAAGCTTGAGGATGCAGTGAATTTCAACTGCAGGCCTAAAGCAGCTGTGGGCCAGGACATATTACGGTACTGGCAAACACTCCGTAGCACTTTCCTGGCCTTGCTTTTGCCAGGCTCTTCCAAACAATTGCTCAACCGAATCAGAGAGTAAATCTCATCAGGAAGATATCGGTCGCTTCGTAGCTTTTTTGCCACTTCAAAGGGGGCACGGCTGAAGCATGTAAGATTGAACAATATCTCCCACGCCGGCCTTCTTTTAAGCTGAAAAGGAACGGGCTGGAGTTGTCTGTGGAGCTTCTTTCTCAGTTTTCTCCACAGTCTTACCCCAAACCGAGAGGACACACTGTGTCGGACTCTCTTGTTGGGTCTAAAGCCCAATGCACTCCTCTTCAAAAAGGAGGTAATGTATGGGTGATTCAACTTGGGTTGCCACATCCCAATTAAGCAGTGCTCAGTAACCCATGCTTCTTTGTAGGTGGAGCACGGAGCAACAAGAAACAAGGTATACTGTTCGAGACACTGATTGGACACCCAATACCGGATTGCTAGCTCGGCTTGAGCTTCACCTCCGCCGGCTAGTTTCCTGGCAACTGAGAATCTGTTAGACTCTCTTCGAAACACCGATTGGCTCGTAGATCCAATGTACATAAATGTGGAAGGCTGCCTGTAGTGCTCAATACTTGAAAAGTGGCGCCAGTCCACAGCTGTCTTCATGTACACCGCATTCTGAGATTGAAATCGCGGCCACGTGTAGGTGGCAGGGTGGACCCGAAAATGCTGAAGCTTTTGTCGGATAGTCTCAGCATAAGACGAGAGGGAACCGTCTTGAAAGTAAAACAACAACAGCAAATGAAGCAAGCCTTGGGCCCACAATGCAGACTCCTTATTGAAGCCTGGACGGTGGTGCAAAAAGAACGTCACCGCCTCTCTCAACATACAAATTTGCTGCTTTATTCCCTGTTTGTTGGAAGCAGCAAGATGTTGGCACTGAACTGCTAGTCAAGCAGTTTGAAACTGTGCAACCGCGATCACTGTGGACAAATTCTTAATCGACAGTCTGGATGCCAGCTTGGGGTCCAGTCCGAAATCTTTTGCAGCAGAGACCATTTGGTCTTTGGAGGCTTCAGTTTTGAGAAGCTTCTGAACGGTCTGTACATGCTTAACAAGCAGTTGATACTTGCCTTTAAACTCCGGCTTATTCTTGTAAGTAGCCAGCCATTCAGTGACATGGTCATCTGTGGCTCCTTTGGGACGAGTTTCCAGCTTTCTTTGAGGGTCGTTTCGGAGCTTTTCGACTTCCATTGGGGACTCCGGCTCAGCAATAGGCATGGCGGGCTTTGCCCTTCTTTCCGAGTCTGGCTCAGGATCTTCAGTTGCCTTCCTCTTCAACAGGGGCCATTGCAATGCCATGTTCAGCCAGTTTGGCTTTGGCTTTGGCAAGCTCTTCAGAGGCATCCGAATTTGTTACAGGCGGGCGGAACGGTTTTTTTTGCTAGGTCTGGTCCGCCCCGGCTTGCTTTCCTAAGTCTGGTCCACTGGTTGTGGTTGCAAACAGCGGCAACTGCAGGCTTTGCTTCTATTTTGCATCAAGCTATTGGGGAACTAGAATTTGACGGCTCTGGTTTTGCTTCTGTGTTGCATGAAGCTATTGGGGAACTACAACTTGCGGAGTCTGATTTTGCTTGTGTTTAGCATCAAGCTGTTGGGGAACCACAAGTTGCAGGGTTCGGTTTTCTTTGTGTTTTGCATGAGGCTATTGGGGAGTTCGCATTTGCAGGGATCGGTGTTGCTTGTGTTTTGCATCAAGCTATTGGGGAACTACAATTCGCAGAGTCTTTTTTTGCTTGTGTTCTGCTTCAAGCTATTTGGGAACTACAATTTGCGGTGTGTTCTTCTGCTTGTATTTTGCATGAAGCTATTAGGGAACTACAACTTGCGGTGTGTTCTTCTGCTTGTGTTTTACATCAAGCTAATGGGGAACTACAATTTGCGGGGTCGGCTTTGTTTGTGGCTATTGGGGAACTACAATTTGCAGAGTCTTTTATTGTTTGTGTTTTCATCAAGCTAATGAGGAACTAGCATTCGCAGGGTCTGGTTTTGCTTGTGTCTTGCATGAAGCTATTGGAGCACTACAATTTGCAGGGTCGTGTTTCGCGTGTGAATATTGCGGGATTACAATTTCAAATCTTCTGTCTTGTGTCGTTGTTTTTTGGTGTCGTTGTCGACATCCTCGTCATCGTCGTCGTCGTCCTCGTCCTCGTCGTTGCCGTCGTGGTAGTTGTTCTTGTTGTTGTTGTTGCTGTTGCAGGTGTTCTAAGCCTCTCGGCTCAGGAAAGGTCAGGCTAGTACAGTTGCCTTTTTCCTTTCTTACCATGGCATTTGTCAGCGCCTGAGCAGTCCCGGTCCCAAGTCCGGGAGGGAGTATTAGATTTACAGCTCTCTAACATCTCCCAGAGGTGAGGGTTGTCGGTATTGCGAAGCCGACAGGAGCCGTACTCAACATGAGTGCTGCGAAACAGCCTAGTGGTTCGACCAAGCATCAGCCCGTTCCTAAAGGGAAGGGTAAACGCTCTTATCAAAGGGCAGCACGTAAAGCTCTGCTTGAAGGTAGTGCGGTCTACAAGGGAAGGACGATGTCGTCAACAGAGCTTGGAGTTGCTCCGGCACATGTAAAGCCCACCAATCCCGGCAGAAGGACTCGGCCTTCGAAATTTACAGAAGATAAGAATCTCAGCTATCTATCCTGGAACGCAGGAAGCTGGTAGCAATTCAGGAAACACACTGGAGGGGCTCTTGGCAATTCAGCAAGTCAGGCTGGCACGTGATCAGCTCTGGTTCCACAGGGGAGAGGGGAGCCGGGGTCCTCATAATGGTGCACTCCACGCTGTGCAAGTCACAGGATCTTCGCTACAACGAGGTTGTTCCAGGAAGAGTTCTCCAGGTCCGAGTGCCGAGCAACGGCATCTCACTGGACGTCTTCAGCTGCTATCAGTACGTTTGGCGCTCTAAGGAGACAGTCGCTCAGAATAAGGAAACCCGGAAGCAGACCCTTCACGCCCTAAGTAAGTCCATCCGAGCTGTTCCCAATCGCAACACTCTCCTTGTGCTAGGAGATTTTAACTCCTCGCTCAAAACCGACAACAAACACGTAGGGCCATGCACGATCCAGGCTTGCAGACTCGGGCATCGCGGATCTAAGGATCTCCAGACCCTACTGTCGGAGCACCAGCTAGTCGCAACCAACACTTGGGGAGTGCATAGACCAGCCACCCACGAACAAGGCAACTCTGTTTCACAGATTGACTTCTCGTTTGTCAGGATTGCACAGTCCCAAGGCCCCGCCAGGTTTTGCCGGCCACTAAGGACCTTCCCAGTTGCATCCTGGAGGGATGGTAGTAGGCATTTCCCCCTTCTTGGTAAACTGAGGCACAGCAGGAGATACTCCGCCCAAGCCTCAAAACCCTATGACCAGCAGGCAATGGAGGACTGCTACAGACACCGCTCCCCGAAAATACAGGCATTTGCCAGGGAGGTAGACTCCCTCCTTCAGGATCATCCCCAAACCTGGCAGAGTCTCCATCAAGCAATGAACTCAGCCCTCGCGACTCACTTTCCCAAGAGAAAGGAAGCAGCACAAAGATCAGATCTCAGCATCTGGGAAGAGCGCTCTGTGTTGCGCTCACTCCCACTAGCAGTCAAGGTCTTAGCAGAGTTCTTGCCCGAGCTGCAGGTCCGTATGGTGTTCCGATGCTGGTGCTCGTTCTCCCAGCAAAGTGCACAGGCGAGGGTAGCAAAGCGTCACAAGCAGGAGCGGCGGCGGCAGGAAATAGATGAACAACTCCAGCAGGCAGAGCTTAAGTCCAAGCAGGACGGGAGTCATTCCCTTTACAAGGTAATCAAGCGCTTCAGGTCGGGGAGGCCCCAGGAATAGTTCAGCTTCGTGATTCTGAGGGTCGCTTCCTTACTGCCAAGGAAGAAAGAAGACAATTAGAGGAATATTCTCTAGACCTGTTTGGAGCAGGGGATGATTTCCCGCTTTCAGGGATACAAAGCAGCCTGCACATCACTGAGCAAGAAGTGCAAGAACAGCTTGGCACAATAAAGCTGGGCAAGGCGGTTCCTAAAGAGAGTCCTCCCGTAGTAGCCTGGCGCTCCCTAGGTCCCCAAGCAATCCGGCTAATCTCGGACACCCTTAATAGGGAAGTCACTGCAGGAAGGCTCTCGGACAGTGTCACCTCGTCACAGATCTCCTGGCTCCCAAAGCCTCCCAAGAAGCCAGACAAACCAACCTCACTCCGTCCGATCGGGGTGATAGCACCTGAGGGTAAGGTCCTAGCCGGACTCGTGAGGAAGAGACTCAAGTCTACCCTCCAGCTAGCAATGACCGACATCTCTCAGTTCGGCTTTGTCCCAGGCAGGGGCACAGAGGCTATCTGCAAGGCCCTCACACATGTGGACCAGGCCAGGTTCAGACAGGCCCTCACCACTAGGGCTGCAGGTAAGGGGCAACAGGGGCTCAAGCTCAGAGGCAGTCTCACCATGAGCGTGGACATGAGCAAAGCTTTTGACACTGTAAACAGGCTGCGATTAAGAGAGGCCCTGGAAGCCGAACAAGCAGATCCTCTTCTGATAGAGGTGGTAGGCCATCTCCACATCAAAGCCTTGTACAAGATGACAGCCAGCGATCAGAGCTTTGAGATAGCCACACGCAGGGGAATCAAGCAGGGATGTAAGCTAGCACCCTCTTTATTCGCCTTTGCATCAGGGCTTCTCTTTAGGAAGCTCTCTGGGGAAATCAGCCCAGCAGAACTAGTGAAGCTCCTCACAATGTACGCTGACGATAGCTTGATCCAGTCGCATTTCGACTCTGAGGCCGGCCTCATGACAGCACTAGGGTACTGCGACCTGCTTCTGGATCAGCTGGTAGAGCTTGGGTTCAAGGTCAATCCGTCCAAGTCAGCAATTCTGCTACAGCTGCAAGGGGGCTCAGCCTCGACCATTAGGAAGAAACTCTTTCGCCAGGTCGAGGGAGAGAAGTATGTTGAACTCCCTTCGGGCAGGCTGATATCGCTGCGCTATCAGGTCCCATACTTGGGGGTCATTCTTTCTTATCACGACTATGAAATGAAGACTCTCAAACATCGGCTGTCATCCAGTAAGCTTGCAATGTCAGAAGTAGCCCATGCAGTTCGGAACCACCGAGTCTTATCAGACAGACGTCGTCTGTCGATTTGGACAATAACTGCGTGGGCCTCTGCTCTGTATGCACTCCACGTGGTGGGGATGACACAGCAGGGATTGCAAAAGCTCCATTCACACATGATGTACCAACTCAGATTCGTCCTGCGGAGTTACTCCCAGGAAACGAAGGAATCAAACCAGGAGTTACTCCGGAGATTACGGATTCCTCACGTGAAGGAGCAGCTGCAAAAGAGAATGACCCAGTTTATAAAGAGACAGCAACACTCCGATCCCCAGCTCCTCCCACACTATAATCACTATAAGTTGCGTGCTGAGGCAGTTAGCCAGGCATTGGTAGGCCTCTCCACGGACTTCTCCTCGCACCATGTGGAGGATAGGCTTCTGACCTGCGGTGAATGTGGAGCATGTCTCTCTGGCACCGGAGCACTCCGTCGCCACCTGCAGAAGGCTCACCCAGATTCTCAGCAGTGCCTGAAAGGACCCAAATTTGATCCTATATTGCATTCAATGCCAGGGTCAGCAACTTGCATCGCCTGTCGAGCAACATTCCGAACAGTGTTTTATCTGTGCAAACATGTCGAAGCATCTACCTGCCCTAGGGTAGAGCTTTTGCTTAGACAGCAGGAAGAGCTACCCTTAGAAGCACAGAACCGGATCTCACTCGTAGAAAGTCTACAGTCTGATGCCCAGGACAATCCAGAAGGCGCCGCTCGAAATCCGGCGTTCCATGATTACCTGATGGAACACTGCGCACTCTGTGGTCAGGTCCTCGTAGGCCAGAAAGGAGCCAAACAGCATTTAAACAAGCAGCATCCTGAGGTGATGGCCAAGCTGGAGAAAACTCTCCAACCAAGACTCAATCAATTCAAGGTCTTCTTCCACAAAGGAGATAGCTGTCGATACTGCAAACTTCGTGTGGATGCCCCGGGTAGACATGCTCAGCAGTGCGTTCCATTACTGCAGGTGCACGTAATGCAGGAGGTAGCGCGCCAGCAGCTCAGCAAGCAGCCCCGCGAATATACTCGAGCAAAGTCCACGGCATCGGCGAAGACAGTCACAAAGAAGCCTTCAGATTCAACGCCAGGAATTCCTCACCCCGTGTTTAGACTGGAAGGCTTTCTCCTGCTAGCCAATACTCGCAACCACTGCTATGCCAACTCAGGTCTGCAGTGTCTCCACTGGCTATCAGATCCTTCAGAGGCGACTTTTCAAGAGGCATCCCGGATCAGTCAGCTTGCGAGAATAACCCCTGAACACAGAGTCTTCTCGGAGCTCACCATGGGCTGGCTCTTTGACGGAGGCCAGCACGACTCTGCTGAGTTCCTGCAGCAAGTGTTTCGGAATCTCTCTGCATCAAGATTTGGACAGTGGGAAACTAGAGCCTCAGTACCGGAAGGCGTGATAGTGGACGAAGAAGGGGGCTCTCCCATTCATCTTGCCACGGCGATCAAGACCAACCTACAGGACATGCTAGTGGCATGGTCGTCTCAGGAGCGCTCATGTGCTCTCATAGAAGCTGCACAGCAGGTGTGCTTAGCCTTGCCGAGATTCGCAGGTGAAGCTAAGGATCACACTCGCATCACAATCCCACAGCAAGTCCAGATCCCTGTCTTCCTGGACCACACATCCCGAGTTTCGTTCTGTACCTACACAGTAGAGGCAGTGATCATTCACCTAGGAATGGAGTCCACTAGTGGCCATTACCGTGCAGCTGTACGCACAGCAGATGCCTGGTATGTTGGTGATGACTCCCACCCCCCTAGTCCCTGTACCCTCGAAGATCCCCTGCTTCAAGAAAATAGCTACGTCATCTTCCTAGCTCGCAGCGCCGTCTCTCACGAGCCCCAGGACGTAGCCAATCTCCCGAGTAATGTCTCTGCAAGAGCTCTTCCAGCGAGCATCGATGGATGAGAGCTCTGCCCCTAAACGGGGAGACGCAGGTCCGTCAGGTGGAGATTCTCCCCTGAAGCGACAGCGTCTCATGGCAGCCTCTTCCTGAGCCAGACGCCTTGCGGAGATGCTCCCTTAGGAGGAGATTCTCCCCAACAATCGGAGGAGTTTCTCCCCTTGCCATGTGTGTACAGCTGGTGGAGTTTCTCCCCAGGGGTTTTTAAACAGTAGGAGAGCATCAGGTGGAGCTTCTCCCCTTGTCTTGGTGGAGTTTCTAAGCTAGAGTACTCTTTCGAGACAGCAGCTGAGTGCAAAATGATCTGCTGCCAATCAGCCAGTGATACATTGCAACCAAGCCGGTTAGCTTTCAAGCTAGTGCCGAAATCATAACGCCGCATAAGACTCTGAAGACACATTCGCTTCCCACTTCACAGCTTGCAGCCCTGAGGAGCGTGTGCAAGTGCAGCGCTGAGGCACGGCTTGCCGTGAAGAGTGACCGCGCAAGTAGTAAGCAGGGCACTAGGTCGATCCCTCGCAAAGCGTGGACGATAAGTTTCACCACAGACAGTCCTCTCCCGCTGCGTGTGAATGAATGCTGGTGTTCTTGTTGTTGCTGTTGTTGTTGTTCTTGTTGTCAGACAGACGTGTTGCTGCTGCTGTTGTTGTTGTTGTTGCTGTTGTTGTTGTTGCTGCTGCTGTTGTTGTTCTTGTTGTCAGACAGACGTGTTGTTGCGGTTGTTGTTGTTGTTGTTGTTGCTGTTGTTGTTGTTGCTGCTGTTGTTGCTGTTGTTCTTGCTGTTGTTGTTGTCGTTGTTGTCGTTGGGTTGTTGTTGTTCTTGTTGTTCTTGTTGATGTTGTTGCTGCTGCTGTTGTTGTTGTTGTTGTTTGCTGTGTGTTGCTTGTTGCTTGTTGCTAGTTGTGTTAGTTGCTAATTGTGTTAGTTGTTAGTTGTTAGTTGCTAGCTGTTAGGTGTTAGTTGTTCGTTGCTAGTTGTTAGCTGTTGGTGTCAGCTGTTAGTTGTCAGTTGTTGGTTGTTATTTGTGATTTGTGAGTTGTTAGTTGCTTCTTGTTAAATGTTAGTTGGTTCCTGCTTATTGTTCCTTGTTTCTTGTTTGTTTTTTGTTCTTTCTTGTTTCTTGTTAGTTGTTTGTTGTTAGTTGTTTGCTGTTAGTTGTGTTAGTTATTTAGTTGTTCGTTGTTAGTTGTTTGTTGTTTGTTACAGACAGACAGACGGACAGACAGACATGGATACTGCGGCCTGAAGGGTGCACGTCGCCCCGAAGGGCTGTCATGTGTTCGCTGTCTTTGCAATTCTGGAGTGGTCGTAGTGGTTGCAGTTCTTTTTTTTGCAGTGCTGGAACAATCGTAGCAATTGCCGTTTCTCTTTCTCGGCAATACTGCAGCGGTAATAGTAATTCCAGTTCCTGCCTCCCACAAATCCAAAGATGGAATACGCAGGTTCCACGGAAATCGTGTTATGCAACGGCGGTCGTTTTTGTATACAGCTAGGAAAGCAAAAAAAGCAAGAAGGCCTCCTTGTGCAGGATATATATATATATATGTATATTGTGATACTTCTTCCGGCGTTTCCTGGGTGGGTCGATGCGACAGCAAAGTTCCAAGTTTTGCTTTGGGGTCGAACGCCAGGTTCCAACTTTCTTTTTTGGTGGGTTTCTGATCATGCTTTAGCCTCCCTGATTAAAGTTGGAACCTGTGGTTTGAGCCAATATGCTCCTGTAGAGATCGTAAACGGAAGTCATCAAGGCTACGCGTTCTTGCAGGTTTGAGAGTTTAGGGGTACAGGACCAGGAGAGACCAGGGGACCAGGGAACCAGGGACCAGGGGACCAGAGGACCAAAGGACCAGGGACCATGGGACCAGACCTAGCAAGGCCCCCCAGACCGGACCAGACCTAGGAAAAAAAACCGTGGACCCGTTACAGGCGCTTTGGCCAAAACACAGTTCAAAAGTTCTTGAGCAAGCGGTTCCATGAATCGCATCGCTTCCTTATGTTTGTCCGGCGATGCAGAGGAGTGGCAGGCTTTGGCTGCCTCATCAAGAGAAACACCACTCTCACGAAGTTTCTTCAACAACGCTGTGATGAGCACCAAGTCTTGGCCACTTCGAGCCCAGACGATACTCTGATGCCGTCCTTCCGACAGCAACCGGAATGAGAAATCTCCAAGGCCTCGGTGGGAAAGCTCAAAGGCACGGATGTCACTGACATCACGGCCGGCTAACCCTGCTTTCCGGGACCACTCTGTTGGTTACACCAACTTGTGCAGCACATGGGCACCCTTGCCCAAAGGCGTTTTGTCATAGTGCTGCTGATCAGAAACAAAAGACGAAGGCAAAGTGAAAGATTGATATGTGGGGCTGGCTACATGCTCCCACGATTTCTCAGAGTACTTGGAGTCCCATTTGTCGTCTTTGCCCCATCGGTTCCATTGTTGTCTGTTGTCCCAGCTGTTGCTGGAGTCGCTGGTAGACCATGATGACCAGGAGGCCATGGCAGAATGAGTTGTCCAGGGGAGAACAGTTGCTTGATCAGACTGACGGCTGTTGTGAAACGAAGAGGCATCAGTCCTGTCTGCAACTAGGCGATCAGGCCTGGAACTGAGATACGATTGCTTCGTAAAGCATTTGCGAAAGCGAGACCAAGAGGTCTTGATTTGGGTTTAAGCCGATCAGGGCTCGGACCGTTCAGGGTCCTGTGATTATGACTGGGCCGATCAGGCCCGGCAGTCGGCTACCCTACCGTAGACGACACGATCGACGAAAGCCGTCTAGAGCACACTCGTGCAATCCTCCCTCTGGACTGAAACTCTCTCTCGAGAATTTCAATCGGAACATTCAGAGGTGTAAGAGGATTTAGGCTTTACCTCTGGCCTTAATCGAAATCATATATGGGGTTTATGGCTTGGCCCCAGTGCCATTCCAATGCAGGTACACAATCTGGCGTCCCAGATTGCTTCACAGCACTTCTATCACCGTCTTCGTTGGGCAGTGGATGATAGAAGGCTCACTGCCCCCTTCAATTTTAGCGCATGTCAGCAAACCTTGGCAAACAGGTGTTCCACACACACACACAGACACACACAGACACACACACACACAGACACACACACACACACACAGAGACACACACACAGAGACACACACACAGAGACACACACACACACACACACAGAGACACACACACAGAGACACACACACAGAGACACACACACAGAGACACACACACACACAGACACACACAGAGACACCCACAGAGACACACACAGACACACACAGAGACACACACAGACACACGCACACACAGAGACACACACAGAGACACACACAGAGACACACACAGAGACACACACAGAGACACACACACACAGACACTAACACAGAAACACTAGCACCAACTAACTATCACACACACACACACACTAACACACACACACACTAACACACACGCACACACAGACACACACACACAGACACACACACACACACACAGACACACACAGACACACAGACACACAGAGACACACACACGTGCAATCCTTCCTCTGGACTGATAATGATTTCGATGAACTCAGTCTTCCAACAAAGAGGTAAAGGATTTGAAGCCACTAGGCAGTAACATCATCTGATGGGGTTCTTGGCTTTGCCCCTTGCCACATCACTTGAAAAAGACACGAACACTCTCTGCAGGTACGTGGAGTCTTCGTTGGGCAGTGCCTTCCAGAATGTCCACTGCCCCCCTGCAAGACTGAAAAGCTAAGCGAAAAGACCTTGGCAAACAGGTGTTCCACACACACACACACACTCACTCACTCACTCACTCACTCACTCACTCACTCACTACTCACTCACACTCACACTCACACACTCACACACTCACAGACTCACACACTTACACTTACACTCTTACACTTACACATACACACACACACACACACTAGCTGACACACTATACTTGAGTGTGCTGCAGGCGCTAAGACCCGAGTGGCGCGAGTGCCTTGGACGACTCCGTGGCCAAGGCCTGGGCCTCAAAGGCCTGAGGTTCAGGATCGCCAGTCTGCCAGCTAGGCCGCTGGGCGAGCGGAGTGGGCCATGTGCTTATCGGTGCCGACAGCTGTGTGCTGCAGCGTGGCGCTCGATGCCTGGAAACTCAGGGAGGCGGGCCTTCGGACTGACAGGCTCAAGAGAGGTTGTACAGCAATAGCAGGCAAACGGCACGGCTACGAAGGCTGTGCAAAGCCCTGTTCCTTCCGAGGTCCGTCGTGGTGTCGGGAACGCGCCCGCCGACCGCAGCCCGACCCCGTGATCTCACAGAGGGAGAAGAAGATCCCGACTCCGATGCGGTTCCGCCCCGAACCTGAGAAAGAGTGGCAGGAGCTGAATCTCGTGCCAGGACAGTGAAACTCCAAAGATGCAGAGTCGACAAAGATGGCCAGACCAAGGCAGTCGGGTGCCGTGATAGCGCACAACAGGTCTGCACAAGCGCGTGGTCTGGACGGGGTCGCGTGCCTGTCGCCCGACACCGGGACTGGAGACACCTCCTGGTGGCGAAAGGCCGCGAGTCATGGCGACGGAGCCGCGAGGCCGGGCGGTGATTTGAGTCTCTGAGGTGCACTGGAACACGCAAGGCACAATGGCCTAAACCGAAGGAACCACCGAACGGTCGAGCGACGCAAGCAAAGTCAAGTGAAAGAGCCAGAGCCAGAGCCCAGCCACGGTCAAGGCTCAGGGGCTATGGCCAGGGTTGGGTGCCCTCTCAGGCTTTGACGGCCATCTGCGTCGCAACCACCATTTATTCACAATTCACGATATCCTCATCAGCTTCATACCCTCATTGGCCGCCTCGTTGCTGGAGGAACAAGCGAGGAGGGCCTCCTCCGACTGCTTCAGCAAAGCTAAAGCGAATCGCAGGATGACCTCGCGATGACAATAGTCGGTTGCAATTCAAAGCAACGTTCGTGAGACTCAGACTTCTCTGCCTCACCCAGCTTTCTGAACTTCCCTTCCCGCCTCGCTGCCCTCGCCAAGGAAGGCACCCACAAGGCGACAGAGCGCCCGGAAGTTCAGTTTGCTCGCCAGCCCGTCCTGGCCACAGGCACTGGCTGCAATAGTCTAGTCACTCACAGCTTTGCGCTCGACGGCATGCACAGTGCCACGCACATCCGAGGTCGAGCATCACAGAGGTTTGAGAGTCTGGTTGCCAACCACTCTTTTAGTAGGGGTCCGTGGTAGACTGCAGTTACGGTAATTCCTCTGAACCAGCAAAGTCTTATTTCGCAAACTGGATAAATCATGCTTGTCAGTATACATGAGCACAGTACCACGCAATGCAGTACATCCACGCGCAATCCCCTGCCACGGCAATAGTATGTCCTGGAGCAGGCGCGTGGCCACCTCCTCGGTGTTGAGTCCTGTTGCGGCAGAAGGCGTAGAGGACTGCAGGGCAGTTGGAGTCAACACCCTGGCCTAGACTCTCCAGGTGGGCGAGGATGTTGGGGATAATGCCCCGCTTTTTGCCTGTACAAACACACCGTTTGCCACCGTGCCCTTGAACTTTCGACACACAGCCTTCCCGCACCAGCAGCTTGGCCTTCCGGGGACGGAGAGGGAGGGAGGGAGGTAGCTAGAGAAATGGAGGGACAGAGGGAGGGAGGAGAAGAGAGAGAGAGAGAGAGAGAGAGAGCGAGCGAGAGCGAGAGCGAGAGCGAGAGCGAGAGACAGGTTGCATTCATGTAATAATTTTGTGTGTGTGTGTGTGTCATCTCTGTATCAAAGGGCTACGTAATGCTGCAGGGGGCTGTCGTGCAGCACAGATGTCTCCAGCCAACGAAGACGCTTCTGTGTATGCAGTGGAAACGTACCTGCATGGTGCACATGGGGAGAGTTGCTCCAGCTTGTGGCCATAAAGTTGCAGAGTGCTTGGGAGTGTGTTTGCTTGCATGCTGGAAGACTTGATCGTCAGTGTGAGCCGGTGTGTATGTTACTAGATGAGCCTTGAGACCACTTGTCTAGACAATGCCATCAGCAGATCAGTAAATCTAGACATAGGTAACAAAAGAGAAAGAGGAAAATAATGTGAGAAAAGAGCCACATTCCCGACACCTATTAGACCAAGAGGTCTACAGAAAAGTGTGTCTCAGTTCGGCATTCCCTCTGGCGCCGGCTGAGTGGAGGGGTGCCTGCACGAGACTGACTTTACATGCCTGTGCCGAAGCTCTTGCACTTTCACTGACTTTCCAGCGACGGGAAGATTCTGAAGATTGAAATTATTGTTGACAGTTTCGTTGAGTCGTTCTGCTCGGTCCTTTTCCTTGATCGAGTTTCTGTTCGTCCTTGTCGAAGTACGCTTCACACACTTCTCCTCGTCTAGGCCTTGAGTTTCCCTGCTCCCCATGAAGATACCCTGCTGATGCTCAGGATATGAACGTTGATTGTTCCTCTTGACTTCACAAGTGACAAGAACCCGTGAAGAAAAAATAACTCCACTGACTTTCTTGAACCGTCGGAACTTTGTGGCTCTGCAACTAGATTTAGATCTGAACAATCTACAAACGCTGTAGAGAGTGTGCTCCTGATCCATATTCTCATGCTTGGACCTTAGCCAGCACGACCTCCTCCACGTAGGGGAGCAGGGAAGTGCTGATCATTTTCATCATGACCACTCATTGTGACTGAGTGCGCTGTGACAGTGATTGCATGTAGTGCAGTTTGCTCGAGTGAAGCTTTGATTGGTTTTGCTCCTACCTTCCATCCTCATGTCGACCAATCCTCCCGGAACCTCTGCTGATGGTTCTCGCCCAAAGGGCGCTCTCCCAAATCTCCAATAGGATGGTGAGAGCCACCCCGCCTCCCCCTCCTCCACCTCCTACTAGTACCGGTGATCAAGTTACGGTACCTCCCCCGCCTTCTGCTTCGATTACATGCACGGTTGGACAGATGAGCACACGCGTTGACTTTGCCAACATGCAGGACTTTGATCGCTACGGCATGCAGATTTTGCAGCAAGCACATTTGGCTGCTACGTGTATGAGCACCCCTCGATGATGCAGTTGCAAGTTTACTTCGGCATCTTCGATCGTTCCTGTTCAGCACAGTTCTGTTCAAACCATGCCGAATAACATGCAGATTGCGATGCCCAACAACATGCAGCTTGCAATGTCTAACAGATCTGTACCGATGCAGCCGGTTACCAGTGCGCAGCCTTTAAACCGCGGCCAGTGAGTATCCTGTTCTGAGATTTCCTCCAGCAAGAATTGCAGCTTGATTCAAGGTTGCTTTGAGATTCCGTGGAAACAGAATCCAACAATCTTTGCTCCGTTGGAGCTCGAAAGCCTTTTGATTTACGACAAGGAA
>CAJNDT010005838.1:375852-465852 GCA_905221615.1 Symbiodinium sp. CCMP2592 | reverse complement strand
ATGTGTATGGGCGTCATGCATACGTATATGTATCTGTATGCGCGTACGCACGTATTTATAATGTACGTGTAACATGCACACGTGCAAATATTTTGGTATACAGGGATGACCTTAACTTGTTCACTAAACGGGTTTTTGCTCGACCTGCGGCAAGGATAATTACCTGGCGTGGAGTGCTCTGAACCAGCCATGCGCCAGAAATGCCAGAAACGATGTCAAGCTATACAGTAAAACATAGATCCCTCGTCCTGCGTGGACACTCGCCCAGAAGCTTCTGGTCCGTGAACCATGGCAGGCCTGCAGAGTCTCCTGCTTCACCATCTTACCTCAGAAGCGATAGAATCAGCGCATCTCTCTGACTCTGGCGCTGCTCCACAGCATCCCAAATTCGGCGTGCACATCCTCTCGTGCCAGAGGCAGCTCCCGGCATGGGGACAAGAGCGTCGGTGTGAGTGAACATGGGGGCGGTTGTGGGTGTGTGGATGTCCGAAACACATGTACAGGTCCGTCTGTGTGTCTGTCTGCCTGCCTAGCTGGCTGTCCGTCCGTCTATCTGTCTCTGTGTGTCAGTCAGTCCTGTCTGTCAATCTCTCTGTCTGTGGGTGGGCGGGCGGGGGCGCAACTTCACTTCACGGATGTTTACAGGGTTCCTCTTCATTGGATGGGACACGCGATGTGAACTTGCCCCAAAATGCATGCGTGGTCCGTCCCCCCTTTGACAGAGCTCTGCGCTTCAACTCGGGCAGCGCCGCTGCGGCGATGCACTGTCCCACGGCCTCGGCAGAGCATTGCGTTCCGACCTCCGCAGCTCGCGGCGCCTTGCCGCCTTGCCTTGAAGTGGTCGTCGGCCGTGTGGAACCTCGCAGGTCTGCTTCATCTTCCCGGCTGCACCGACCACCGTGGCTCTCTGTGCAGGCAAGGCGCTGGATGTGAGAGAATTGTGGGAACTCTTCCTGAAGGACCTTCTTGGCAGTGTCCAGCATGATGTCTCCACCCTGCGAGCATCTGCGACAGCAATCTGTATCTCGGGTCTTGCCGAAACACAAGAGCTCCAAGACGGGTGGCACCTTGCCCTTGCTGACCCGTCCCAAGATCATGACATGATCGATCTTGTAGAACTCACTGTACCTCTTGCAGAAAATGGGTTCAAGGTCAGCCCACGGGCCTCTTAGAGCAGCGGCACTGTGCCAGAGCGTAGCCCAGGTAAACACCCACGGTCTCGTAGATCTTCCGGACCTTCAGAGACACGCTTCTGCGCAGCATGCGGGTTGCTTGAGAGTCGCTTTTTATGCCCACTAGATGCATGGGATCTTCACACTCATGCTCTCATGCTGCACATGCACTTTCGTTGCGCCAACCTCAGGCTCCTTGTCCGTCTTCATTGCTTCCTGGATCCTTGAGGCACCAGGATCCACGCATCGGAATGAATTGGTCGAAGGTCTGTGGTCTCGGTCTCAGGCAGCTTGAGGCACTGCGCGTGATTCTCGTGCTTGATGGTAACCATGTCGGCATGCGGGTACCTGGACTTTGCGACCACCAGCTGTGAGCCCTGCCATCTGCTCGAATCCGAGGCCAGAACTTGTAATTGGCAGGCACCTCGACGCCGCCCTTGGCCGCCAACTTCGTGGTGCCACGCTGTCCCAGGTACATGTGGCTCAGGCCCCTGAAGAAGAGGAGCACGGAATGCATCGAGGTTCAAGGGAGGAAGGCCACGGCGCCTGTGTGCTCCCTTGGACCAGGGATCTGTGGGGGCCTGGCCAAGAAGTTGAGAACGGGGGAAGGCGGCAGCGTCAGGTCCATTCTCGGCCTTCGGGTTGAGGTCCAGACGGCAGTAGCAAAGCCTGAGCAGGCCCATGCAAAACACGCACTTGGGAATAGCACAAGCTGCATCTGTAGCTTTTGGCTGTGCGGAGTCTAGCCGAGAATATGAGAATAGAAATCTCGGAAGCAACGGGGATCCGCACTCGCTGATCCAGCCCATAAGGTTCCCGTCTGCATTGGCATAGCCTTGAACCAACCAGAACCAAAATCATAAAAGACTTTGAAGTGTGGGGCCTGTGATGTGCCTTCAAACTCGGTGGAATCTCTGAGGCCGCGCACCGGCACCCTCGCTACTTCCCATGGAGATGCCCATCACCTGCATGTGTGCTTCCAAATACCCCGCAACAGCAAACCAGCATGCTCATCGAAATCTCCTCCAGCACTGCTACGCATGCTCTCAACAGGGGCCCAGGCATTGCCAGCTTTGATCTTCTGCACTGCGGCCAGGGCCGTGACCTGGGCAAGCACTCAGCCGTTCAGCCAGGTACCAGGGCGGCAGCGCCTGCCCCTCTTCGCCCATTTAAGGCCCTTGGCCTCTCCATCGTTGATGACCTTCAGCGGCACGTCTCCAGCGATCTCCTTACCCAATCGCACGAAGATGTCTACCTCAGTGGTCCACGTGTTGCACTGCCCAAGGCGCCGAGAGCCCTCTGAGCCGACGACCACTTTGGCCTTGTACACATCCGGTGGGACGTTCGGGAAAATGTCGCACCAGGTCGCCTCGGGAAAGGCCGCACGGCATCTGCGGCGAATGTCCGCGAATGAGCTTTCGCCCCACCTCATTGTGGGCCGACACGGTCCCTGTTGCGCTGCCACCAATGGCGTCGACCTGCAAGCAGCCGATTGCGCCGAAAGCCACGGGGGGTTGAAGGAGGGGCCTTGGGTAGCGTCTCCTTGGCCAGCTTCAACGCCGCGAGGATCCTCTTCACGCATGCAGGCACAGGTACGAGTCTCAGCCTCATCACAGTTATTTTAGGCCCTCTTTGCAGCAGAGGGACGCATCGTAGTGGTACTGGGGATCCGGGTTGGTCACATCCTCGCACGCAGACTTCTGAACTTCGCTGCGACCCCTTCTCGGTCAGCTGAGGCGCGGGCCCACTCCGTCTCCTTCGAGTACACGACATCGTTGTCCTTCACAGCCACCGTCTTGATGTCACCTGTGTGCACCAGTGGACGGTTGACGCTGGCCCTCCATGCTTACCAAAGTAACCCCAAAAGAGGAACCCCCCTCTTTCGCCCAGCTGCTCTTGCCCAGATCAAAGGCAAGGCGGCAACCACTGGCGTCCTTGCCGCAAACCTGTCAACACAGCAGAAAGCATCGAGCTTCGCTGAAATACGGGTTTGCAAGAGCCTGAGGTGTGTCGAATGCAGCGGGCAGATCGGACTCGCTTTCCGCGATTTTTACCTCACCGTCACCGAGAACCATCTGCTGCTGACGAGCTCATGCTCAAACAAGTCCAGCCTCGAAAGGCTTGTCCGGTGTGCCGCAGACCTGTGCTCGGGTGCTTTGTCAACGGAAGATCCGATCTTTCAGAAGGCACAGCAGCAGCCGAGCTGCATTGGGCATGGACTTCACCTCGAATTCGTAAGCTCCTGCCGGCGGGATCAACCTTGCAAGCTACAGCCATTCCCAGAAACCTGCGGCCTCCAACCGAGTAGCACTTCTGCAAGAACTGGCCTGTCACCAGTCAGTTGGCACTGACATGTACAAGTACAGAGAACTAGTGAATATTGCAGATAATGAAACCGGAAGCCAAGGCACAGATCTTGGGGGGCCCGTGAAGGATCAGGCTCGAGGCCTCAGAGAAGCTCGGGAGATCTCGTTGGGAAACTGAAGTCCAAGTCTTGGAAGCGTTCTACGTCGGGTCAAGGATGTGCTGAGCTGGGGTCACTTCGCTGCCAGATCATCTCCTCCACTCACTCGAGCTTAACTTAGCTGCCGGGGCCCTGCGGGCTGAGAGTTGCAAAGCTCCTGGATGAGGACACCCGCGAGGTAGGCCGAAGCTCGGGAGTCCCTGCGCTTGACAACGCACAGAGCAATCAGAACAACCAAACAGAGCAAACTGAGCGGGGCCTGTTGGTCTCCGGGAAGACGGGCAGAGAGTAGCGCGCACAGCCCTCCTCGCGCGGCAGGGCCCAGGTGATCTTGTCGGTGCACTCCTGCAGACTTCGCAAAGTGCGAAGGAGTTCAGATGCCCGGGAATGCACGACCCGGCATGCAGTCCTTGGTCGCCTCCAGGTACTTCTGCTTGGCAAGAATCAAGGGGCAAAAGCCTGCAGAAAAAGAAACCCTGCGACTGCTCACTGACTCTGCCCGACCCTGCCTGGGTCCAGGGGAGCCTTGACCTGAAAGAAGGCTGAAAGAAGGCTGAAAGAAAGCTGAATTAAAGGCTACAGGCCGGCCTTGGCCTTCACAAGGAGGTACTTCTTTGCCATCGGTGGCATGATAGCACCAAAAGGGGCCTGGAGAAGCAGCTCAAGCTCAAGCTGTGACAACAAATCCCGCTGCGAGAATCGGCAAGCTCCATTCTCTTTCGAGAGGTCAGCTCTTCCGCTCTTCCACCCTGCCTTGGATCCCTCCTGGCAGGAATCAGGCGAGAAGGACCCTCCCTCCTCCCTCCTCCCTCTTACCTCCATGTGCGCAGGCAGATCGCATCGAATAATCGTTTTCTGCAGTTCTACATCTCCACAACAATACGGTAAAGTGATCTAACAAGCGATCTATGCACTCTGAAGCAAGGCCCTGCTGCGAGCTGTTTTTGCGGTCCTTCTCCTTGAGCGGCACAATCGCCTTGGAACGGAGACGGTCCGCACCGAGCCACTCGTCGTACTGCTTGTCGTAGCCGATGAAGTTAACCTCCGCAGGGCAACTGCTGAGAACTGCGGACTTCCTGTTGGGCGTCATCAACCACAGTCGGTTCGGGCCAGGGTTGATAGATTGGGACGATCACCATGAAGTTTACGACAGGACGAAGACGATGGTCGCGGAGTGGTCTTGTGACGACGGCCCCCCGGCTCGGCCTTGACAGGAGTCCCCTTCTTCTTCAGATTCACGGCCACGACCTCAACTCAAGGCGACGCGTCGAAGTCTCGCCGCTTCAAGGGGCAAGATTGCCGTTTGTTCCAAGCCACTTCCGCCGCCCAGTACTTTCCCTCGGCCTGGGAAAAAACCACGGACTTTCTCATTTTCTTCTTTTCTCCCCGCTCCGAGGGACACGGGCAAGCGGGTGGAAAAGCTGAGGGAGGCGCTTCGGCCTGAAGGCGCATGCCTTTCCTCGGGACGGGACGGGAGACGCCTGTGACTTCTGTGCGCAGAGCTGACAAACTCCTTCGCATGTTTAGTTGGTAGACATCTTCCCCCACCAAAAAACAACAACGAATCACAGCTCAAGTGTCATGCGAAGGACTGTCAACCTGCAAACTGCCTAGGAAGCCAATTCGGACAAGTTGCTTCACTGCCGAGTAGTCCATGGGTTTCGGCTTTGGGGCCGCCTTAGCCTTGGCCTGTGCGGAACTAAACAGGAGCTCATTTTGCCAGAGCCGTGTGAATGCCTGCTCATTGAAGGCTCTTTCAAGTGCCTTGGCTTTAGGAGCTGTCTTCTTCTCGGTCGCCTTGGCGGGTTTGGCAGCCGTGTCCTTCGGCAAAGCCTGCGGGAGAAACACGGAGACAGCTTTGGGACGCTCGGAACTCGGAGAAGGGCAAGAAGGGCAAGGCACCTTGGACTTCAGCATATCCACGGACACCCAGGCATCGGCCTCCTCGCCGTAGGCAGTGTAGTGCACCTGACTCGACAGAGAGAAAGGGAAGGCGCTTCCGCCTTCCGCTTCTTCTTTGGGAGCGATGTTCCCTTCGCCGCCTTCACAGGAGCCTTCTTCTTCTTTGGGTTGATACTGGCGACGGTGGCCGGATAGTATTCACCTAGGACTAGGACTTCCAGCTTCGATCTCCCAATTATCATACAACATGAAACCAAGCCGCCATCCTCCTTGTACATCGCATGCAGCCTCATGCCGACTTCGAGGTACTCCACCATCGTGTTCCTGTGAGCATGAGGGGTGTGGGTGTGTGTGTGTGTGAGCCTTTTGACTGCAGAAGGTACAGCCCAGGCACGGTCACAGTATCGTTCCCGGGGTCAAACTGTGTCTGCCTCACGCTCCCACTCCCAGAAGCCGTGACGCCGTCTATGAACCACTTTTGCTGCGCTACGGTAACTCTTGGACTCTAGGTCTGAGATCTCGTCCAGTCTGCAGCCGCTGGGGTTGCTAGAGCTTGAACCGTCACGGCGGAAACAAAAGAGTCACGAGAGAGATGAACGAGGACATGCGACTGATAGGACTGCTCGGCACTCTGCTAGCTGGGTCTCCTGCACCCCCTGGCAGAAGGTTGGGACGGGATCCTCCGAGAGGCTCGGAAAGGGCATGAGCAACGGACAAGGGCGGAAGTGTCTCTTCTGTGTCCTGGAACTCGTGCGGGTGAACGCCCCCAAAGCTCCGGTCCAGCAGATTGTTGTAGACATCATCTGCAGATGCCAAGTTCCAAAAGGGCTGAGTCAGCGGCATCCGCCCGGCCCGCCCTCTTGCCTGCGTTCACATCCGAGACCTTCGAGGCCAAGGCTTGGCCAGCTGCGAGGGGCCAAATCAGCCTGCGCCAAGCCGGCAAGCAAGTGTTCTGGTCCAAGAGCTCACAAGATCTCACACGCCTCTTCAGGCCATCGGGCACGCCCTTTCGCACGGAGTAGAGGAAGTCCGGCAGCAGATCCTAGAGTGGCACCAGCTACACAAAGCTTGGACAGCTTTGTTACTGTCCTCAGGGAGGCCCTTGCAGGTCTGCAAGAAAGTCACTGCCGAATCCTGAAAAGGCACAAGACGCTTTCTTCGACTGATCCTCGCAAGCATCAATCGCGCAGTACTTATGTGCTCGGTGGTCATGGTCATGGAACTTCTGCTCAGGCATCGGCCGACCAATGCAAAGCCTGTGCCTGAACGCCAGAAGAAGTGCAGACAGCGCCTATCCGCCAAAGCCGTCCGTTTCTTGGCTTGGAGGTCGAGGAACCTCCATGAGATCCGCATCTGTCACTTGGCTCAAGGCATCTTGGTCCACCTGAGGACTTAGGAGTGGCCATGTTATCCTCTGGAGGCTCATGAAAGCCGAGGCACCAGGTCACCCACGCCCTCCCGGCTCCCTCTGTAAGGCACGAAGGAGCCGCCGACCTCTGCTGTCGGCGTGGCTCCAAAGTTAACCCTCCAAAGTTAACCTGGCATCATCTGAGCCCGGCGCTGCCTCAGAGAAGTCCCGGCGCGGGGCCTCGCAGAGAAAACCAAACAGGGCTTGAGCTTCTCAGCTTTTCTCCGAATCAGAGGCCCGTGCACAAGGCAGAAGCGCCACCAAGCGCCGCCAGAGTCTCCGTTGCTGCGAGGCTGCCTGGAAAGGAACTTCGGAGGGCGCCGGGCCAACCTGCGCAGCTCTCCTCAGCAGACTCTGCGCCTCAAGCTGCTGCTTCAGGTCGTCCTGCTGCACCGCCGTGTACCTACCCACGCCCCCAACAAAGACCAACGCCCCCCACCACCCCGAAGGGGCGCGCATGGAGCTCCGCCGCCGGGCCGTCTTGAACTTGTCGAAACGCTTCGCCAAAGCCTGCAACGCTAGACCGGTCCAGGACAGCTGTACATCTCCACGACCATAACCTGTAGACTCAGCCTTTTAGCCCTTGCACGAAGTATCCGTGGGGTGGTGTTGCCCAGCATAAAACGAACGCGCACAGTGACAATCAACTCGTGGCCGTCTTTGATGCGCCTGTTGTTTCTGTGCCACCCTCACGGCCTCGGCCCACTTCGTCACCAATTCTGGGGAGGCCGGTGTCAACTGCCACCTGAGACACCCACACAAAGACACACACACACACACACACAATCCTTCTCTCCCTCACTCCTTCTATTAAATTACACGAGCCCAATGTCATTGCCCAATGTTTGCACCTAATGATATGATGCATTTATGAATGCTCTGATGCCGAATGACTGGACAAATCGGCTCGACGTCACAACAGAACGTGATTGATCCTGGTTGCTTTACTAGTTTGTACCGTTGAATTTTGCGTTGTAGCGGACTTCCGTTCTGGAATCAGGGACTGCGAGAATGGAGTTCGGAACGAGAAGGATTCGCTGTGAGATCAAACTGTCCCGCCACCAGTGTATCATGGAGAGCTGGAGAAATGGGAATACTGGTCGTGGCAACTGAAGCGCTACGACGTAGGACTGTACAAGCCACTGGCCAAGCTGCTAATGGACGATGTTGAAGGCTCCACCGAATGATATCTGACGACCTGTGCGCGCTCCTTGCCCACTCCGGCAGCGCCATGGAGCTTGAAGCCATTGGCGTGAAGACGGCGCAGTCCACAAGCACTCAGGAGAAGCCGACTGGCAAGGATGACGCGAAGACTCCAGGCAGCGGTGCCTCAAGTGCCAAGCGCAGGCGCCCCAAGATCGAAGACTGAGGCATTGTGCCAGCACATCGATGAGATCGATGTGGCAACAAGAAGCCCGAAGCAAAAAAAAAGCCCCGATTGGCTATGGCCACAGCCACGCTTTTGGTAGCAGAGTTCAATGTGTAGCAGACTCGCACACAGAATGACCAGCTGTCACTGTTCTCTAGGCAACTGGCTTGTTGGCACACATCACCGATGGTGCCGCGCGAGCGATTGTTCGCAATGAGGACACGGAGAACGGGTTTGCGATGTGGCGCAGATTGCACAACCAAGTCTCGCCGCCACAGAGAGCGAGCGACAAACTTGTTGAATGAGATCATTGCGTTTCGTCTGAGACACGACCACTTAGAGTCTTAGAGTGTGATCTGAGTGAGTTTATCATCTTGAAGAGTAAAGGTGAGAAGACGACTGCCAGGCCACTGGATGACGATCTCTTGGTAGCCTTGCTAATGCAGAAGACTGCTGGTCGGTTGCAGCAGCACGTGAGGTTGAATGCGATTCAACGAAACACTGGAAATCATATACATCTACATCAAGAGCAAACACCTGAATGCGCCGAGTGGTAGGACTGACGCCGCCTACCACGGACAAGCCGACATGGATACTGGAGCACTGAAGGTACAGGAAGGTACCAAAGGAAAGGAAAGAAAGGAAAGGATACAAGGGCAAAGGAATGTACAAAGGTCAAGGCAAAGGAAAGAGCAAAGGCTACAAAGGAAAAGGAATGAAAGGAAAAGGAAAACATGTTTTCTGTGTGGCGACCCAAGCCACTGGAGCAAAGAATGCGCTGAAGGAAAAAGTAAAATGCCAACGGCGACTGAAGATGAGAACCAGCAAGGAAACCGAAATGACTGGGATAATTGGGGTGATGAATGGAACCAATGTCTCATTATGACTGTACTTGGGATGAAGGTGAACGGAATCTCATGATCAAGAAAAACTGATTGGTCCGGTGACTGGTCTTGGTGCGAGGACGACTGGAGTTCGCGGCCTGAGGAGTGGTCCTGGAACACGCAGGACTGGTGGAACCCATGAACTGACGGAGCTCGACTGGTGCCGCGAGCTCAGGTTCGAATGCAGAACGCCACCAAGAATGAACCACCACGAACTGTTTCAGCTGCCTGTAGAACCGTTGGATCACAGTGTGCCCAGAGTTGCAAAGACTGTCCGGGGAGCAAAGCCTGGACTGATGACGAACTTGTTCGCTGGAGCGTGCTTGTTGATTTGCTGCATTGAGTTCCGGAGCGCCACCAATGCCGAACCCAAGTGTGCCAAACTTGACGCGAATGCCTCAGAATGATCCGATTGGCTTTGACGACAGCTGGTCGACAAGACATGGACACATGGGCACTGTGCGACAGAGGAGCTTGCACGAAGTGTTGTCCCGAGTGTTGTCCCGAACGCCCGAATGTTTTGCACCGGAATATTCGGTGTTACCGTTGAATGCAGGTGCACCTTCACTGCGGAGCTTGTCTGGAAAGACACTGGATTTGCAAGCTCGGGAGACGGTTCAACTTGACTGTGGCAATGGCCACTCGATGAGTGCGCCGTTTCCACTACTCAGTGTTGCACTGTTGCAAGATTTCTGGACTGTGATGGCGAAGGACTAACTTGCTGTGATTGACCAGACTGGCAATCCTGTGCCGGCTGTTCAACAAGGCACACTGGTGTATCTGACACCGACTGTTATTCCTTCTGCCGTGGCGAATGCAGCAAGACTGGCAGCGAATAGTCTACCGGAGGAGTTGCATGGAGTGTCGGACGTGCGTGACCCTTCGATTGACCACCTGTGCCAGATTGGAGCCTCGACATTGCCGCCGCTCAAGGAACGAAGGCTTGCGACGGTTATCGTTGGGACACATGGGAAGTGAATGAAGCTGAGTTGAAGTTGATTCTTCATGTGAATGTGTGGAGAAAGGACATGCTGGACCGGAGAATCAAACTGGCGAATAAAATGCCGGTGCCAGTGCCACGCCTGACTGATGAGAGAGTGACGCGCAAGAAGTACCGAGACGGGTCGACGGTTAACTACTGTCAGGGACGCGAATTTCCTGACACTGGCGAATACTAGGCCGCTTGATTGACGAGGACGAGTGGAGTTTGGACTGACGCACAAGCCCCAAAGGAGGCATGTGCAGAAAAATGCACCTCGTCCACATGATCCGCAGGTCGGCAGGCCGCCGCCTGAGCAGGCGAATGCTGATACTGTGGAAATGGAGCCGCAGACTGAATCTGCCTCCGGGCCAAGAGTGATGTTGAGCCTCAAGAGTTGGATCGCCAGGTGAGAGTGAGTCGCAATGTTGAGGAGCATGAGCTTGAGAATGCCTTGCGCTTCACTGCCTCGGCATGGTGAGAAAACGAAGGAGTTGTTGTTGCAACTGTTCAATCCCGAGGACCGAGGACTGCAGGTCAGCGGATTATCCTCCCTCGATACTGGATAAGAATGCACCATGAATAGCCCGACTGTCACTCTCATTTAGATTTAGATGATGCGAGTTCTCCTGTGGATGGACTGTTGAGTGATCACTCGTGGGGTGATAGGTACACAATGTTCTTCGACCCGAGTGACCCCGCAATGATAGATACTGGTCATCAAAGCGAATGGGCAGACATCGAGATGCCCAATTGATCAGTGAAGAAATGCGAGGATCCAAGGAGTCCCACTGAAGTCGAAAAGAAGACAGAGTCATGCACTAAACAAGAAGGAACGCCAGCCAGTGATCCAGATAATCTAGATTGAGTTTTCGTTCATGGCGACGGAGAATGACCAAGACTGCCTACAGTACAATCGCAGATGAAATCGCGATTACGGCGAAGCACTGTGCATTTTGGGCGAATTATTGATGCGAAAGTGTGAGTGGTAAGGCGCATGTTCCCATTCAAGGCTGGATCGCAACGCGGTTCACTTCAGCATACCTGGGAAGGGACACTGAAGCTGACGAAGTGATCAGCGAATTGAATGCAAGTGGTGTCTTCAAGGACTGTGAAGCGGAGAGCTCTCTGTCAATGGAATGCGTCGCGTGCCGTGAAAATGATCTCCACAGCTTGGCAGCCGCGCGGAGATGGAGTTGAGTCGACTGCGTTTTAATGCCACAAGATCTGGGAGTGAAGGGCAGAGTGAAGCCTCCTGACTGCTGGATTGGAAAGTGTTGAGGAGGGACCTGAAGAGAATGTCGAGATTGAAAACATGGCACTGGTCCGAGTGAAAGTGTCACTGAGCAACTTTTGCTGCAGGATGGCACAGATCAGGCTGTTGCCGCGACTGATCATGCGGCACCTGAGACTGCTGGTGAAGCGCCAACGAAGAGTGCCAGGATTGATCCGGATGTTCGGCGAGTGAGCCTTCTACCAAGCAAATGAAGACCGCTGCTATGCGTCACATGACTGCTGGAGTCATTCCTGCTGAGTCTCCGCCTGCAGCTGAGAAGAATGGGAGTGATGAAAGAGATGACCTCAATGCAGAAGTTTGAGGTGTATGGTGAAGTGAAGGCTGAGGACTGCACCCGGGAGCAGATTGATGAAGCTCTTGACTGCACTGAGGTGCAGAGTGGTTGTTCCTGGCTGTTTCCAGAACGTTCCAGTTTGCCTCAACGCCGTCGCCTGTGACAATACGACTGCTGCTGTGCCTGGCATTGGCAAGAAACTGGGGCACCACACTGGGTGATGTCAGCACTGCCTTCTTGCACGCAGCAAAGTCTGGTGAAGTGTTCATTCGGCGGCCGAAAGAATTCTATCCAGAAGGCAAATGCCTCTGGCGATTGAAGACGGCAATGCACGGACGTCGGCAAGCGACAGGACTGCGGCAAGAACAGCTCGCCGAAACAATGACGACGAAATTGGGATTCCGGACTGACATGAATCAGGTCGATTGTCTGTGCTTGCGTACGTCGATGACGCGTTGGTCGTAGGGACTGACGAAACGAGGAAATCGTTCATGTCTCAACTGTCTGAGGAAGTGCTGCTGAAGGAGACTGGCCAACTGGCGCCAGGAAGTGAGCACACTTTCCTTGGAAAACGACTGCGACACAATGGTGACCCGATTGACGTGTGTATGTCACAGGCACACATTGATACGAGTCTTGATTTGCGTGGAATGAAGAATGCCAAGCCTGCGGCGGTGCTGTGGCGACGACTGGAACCTCGACAATCACCAGGACTGTTCCTGACAGGCTGGGCCGTTATATACATCACGACCGTGGTCCAGATCGATCTCGCCGGCAGAAAGCTTCGAGCCCAGATTGGCTTGGCCGAGGCAATGGTCAAGAGAGAATGGGACGAGAATACGGCCACACTGTTGAGTGTGTTTTGTTGCCCGGCACACATGCAGGTGGAATGACTGCCTGTAGATTTGATCATCCTGATCAGTTCTCGAATGGTCCAATGAGCTCGATGCCACTGATGCCTTGGTGAATGTCTTCGAGTGGGTCTTTTTGCCCTTGAGCCTGGCGAATGGACTGTGCACCACTGGCTGGCTGGACCTGAGCCGCTCCCCGTGCCACCAGCTGAATGGCTCGTTCAATGCCCTGACTGCACTGCGGAAGACTGTGCAACTGGTGAACCAAGATGTGTTCGAGCTGAATGAGAATGAGGAGCCGACTGTTTTCGTAGTGCTCCGCGGAACGCGGGCCCCGCGGGCACAAGCAATGCGCCGGTGGAATGGTGGAGGATCTGGCGGCAATGCCAGAAGGAAGCTCGCCAATTTCTTCAATGACTGGCGCTGGACACTGGAGCCACTGTCATCGAGCAGTGCCGCGATCATTCGAATGCCCATGAATGATCCAATGTGCTGCCCAAGCCCGAAGATGTTGCTGTCCTTGAATGAGATTGTCGAGTGGGGAACGTTGGCAACCACTCGCGGACAGACCTTGGTGGAATGGCGGCTGATGGGGCACACAGTGGCGCCGCTGAGCCAGGCGATTGGCGGCTGGATTTCTTCTTGAAACGAGATCTATGAGACTGAAGAGAATGAGGCAGCCACTGCCTGGGATGCCCCTCCCCAGGCGAAGGGCTCGAATGATCGCAATGTCGCCGTCACTGCGACTGTCCTTCGGAAGACTGCCGTGCCGAGGGCACTGTCAAGCGATCGCACTGAGCTGGCGATTTAATTTAGGAGTGCCCTGCGAATGCAACTGTTTCGCAATGCGAAGTTTATGTTGAATTGTTGAATGGATCTCTTCAGTGGTTTGCTGAGAACGAAATTCTTGGATTCAAGGTGAATGGACCTATGTAGAGGCGACTGTTTGCAAGCTTGCTTTGTGCAGTGACCAAGGGAGCCACGGTCCCAAACCCGTGGGTCACTCGCAATGGACACCTGCGGTGCCTAATGATGGGGGTGAGGGTGGACTGTAACTGCACGGACTCAATCCACTCGCGATAGGGGCGGGAACGCCCGCGCAAGAACCACCAGCAAACGCAGCATAATGCCCAGGCTCTTTTTGCTACAAGGTTGGGCATGGTATAAGGGCAATCTTATCTCAGACGTTGGTCGACTGGCTGCTTTCTTCCCTTAGTAAGACATCACTACTGTCAAAGACAAAATGAATGCTGGCAGAAATTGGTGGTTTGAGCGTGGTCAGTTTTAAATTTGAGAAGGCAAGATGGGGTGGTACACTTGCAACAAGATGCTTGGCGTGCAGCTGCTCGTCAGTTATTGACTGCTGCAACCACTGCAATCTGCTTGCATTCACACTCGCTTTGATCCTCCTCGTAGCCTGCATGGTCGCCTTGGAGGTCTCTGCATTACCAGCCGCACGAAGAGTGTAGAGATGGACGACCTGTTTGTGACTGCATATGCGCCGCAGGAAAGTGACCATGAGCAGAGGCCACTCTTCTTCCAGGCGCTTATGGAAATCCTGCATTCGGTTCCAAAGCGCGCGTGTGTCTGGCTCTGGGCGACTTCAATGGCCACGCAGGCCACAACTCACGTAGCACAACTGTGGGTCCTCAAGCTACAGACGTGACCAACAACAATGGAATGTCGCTGGTGCATGCTTGTGAGTCGGCTGGACTCTTGCTTGCGAACACATACAGTGGCTGGGGTCCCACATGCTGGACACTGGACGGACGCCACAGCCATTGCATTGATTCATTGCTGTACCTCTTGAGATTCGCGCGCGTGTGAGGCGATGCAGAGTCAGCAAAGTCCTCGGCAAACGATGGCAAATGTCTCCGGTCCGTGATCACTGGCCTGTTGAGGTTGTTGTTGCCTTGCCGAAACCGTGGACTTTGTTAAAACGCAGCACGCAGACTGATCGCTGGAACAAACATGCTTTGCAGGTTGCTCTTGATGATGTGTCAGTCGGCAATAAGTTTCTTCGTGAATGTGAACAGGCCTTGCGTGATGTGCCTCGCAGCTTACCTGACCGCCCCAGTCGTGAAGAGGTGGAGCATCATTGGCAGCATTTGCAGTCCGAGTTACACCAAGTTGCTGTTCATCACTTCTCAATGCGCCCTTCCCAGAAGTCTTGCAAAATACTCCCCGGAACGTTTGATCTCTTGCAGCTTCGCACTGCCGAGCATGGTCAGTTTGCTTGACCACGTTGAAAGCTTCATTGAAAGTTGGAGTGCCAGCAATATCTGGCGGCCGATTGCCTTGTTTTTCCGTTTGCTCAAGCTGTCGCGCAGATACTCCCGCCTTCGAGCTGCAGCCAAGTTTGCGGTTAAGCGCGATGAGAAAGCATGGCTCTGCAAGCTTGACTCGAAGCTTCAAGGTGCAGCGGAACTGCATGATTCACGTGAAGCTTGGGCCGTCAGTCGGCAGTTAGCTGGACATGGACCGAGCAAAGTGTACGACCGTGTTGTCCCCGCCGCACGCTTGATCAGCAGAAGCCAATGGAAGCAACACATGCATGATGTTTGGAACGGCAGTGAAAACACTGTCACTAATGCTGTTGTGTGCCCATCTCAGACTTGTTCCGTACAAATGCAGCCTGCTATTGCCGGTGAGCGTGGTCGTGAGGCATTGCTGAAGGCGGCACAAACCCAGGCACGTGGACGCGCCACCCCTCAAGGCAGTCTACCAGCTGAGCTCTGGCAGCTCCTTTTACAGGCTCGTCCCCTGTGTCCTGTCCGTGTGTCCTCTATTCCGGAGATTTGCATGGGGGTCTTTGAAAGCATGCAGCGTGTTGGTTGCAACCCTCAAGGTTGGTGCGATGGAGAGGGCTGCCCACTGCCCAAGCCTGGTGGCGTTTGCGGTCCAAATGGGCAACGCATCAGCAACCTGCTTGATCCTGCAAGCAAGCTGTTCTACAAAGCCTTGATGCAACTTGTGCCTGACTCCTGATCAGCCAGCCGATCACCAATATGGCTATGCATCCCGCCGGTCCCGTCGTGATGCCATCCTGCATGTTGAATCTTGGCTCGACCGTCTCAGGGCGAATGACCTCACCAAAGCTTTCGACACATTGGCTTTCAGCTGCATTGAAGATCTTCTCCACACTGAGCCGATGCCGGTGTCAGTTCGTGAGCTGCTTCTTGATTTGCATCGCCGCTTGCGCATCAGCTTGAAGCAAAATGATGGTGCGACCTTGCACTTGAAGCTTGAGTCAGGTGTGTTGCAAGGCGGCGGAACTGGCCCGCGCATATTTCGCATGGTCTACGATGCGTGCATCACACGTTGGCGTGATGCCCCTCGTGACAACGATCTGATAGTTAGTTACAACGGTCACAGCCTTTCGCTCACCGCTGCTGCCTACGCAGATGACCTTGTTCGCACCCAATGTGGTAGCACATTGAAACAACTTGAAGATCGCACACTTGAGCTTGACCCCCGCAACTTGAAGTTG
Organism: Symbiodinium sp. CCMP2592; assembly: GCA_905221615.1. Taxonomy (NCBI): domain Eukaryota; class Dinophyceae; order Suessiales; family Symbiodiniaceae; genus Symbiodinium; species Symbiodinium sp. CCMP2592. Next base: position 449,762 of record CAJNDT010005838.1, on the reverse strand, counting down.
AATGCGAGGAAGGTTGAAACACTGTTGTCTTGCAAAGGCCAGGGTGCTTAAAACGCCGCGAAGCGTGCTTTCAGTGGTGAATGGAAATGGAAAGGCTACCCTGTTAAGCTTTGCGTCAAATACCTTGAGCGCAGTTACAAGCAAATGGCTCTTTGCACGCGGAACTGCAGAAACGGATTGGTGCTGCAAGGTCCGGCTTTGCCCGCTTTTCGAAGCTGTTCAAGCGCAGAACCGTTCCTGTTGCCCGCAAAGTGCTGATCTTCAAAGCTGTGGTGAACGAAGCTCTGCTGGCTGCGTTGGAGGTTCGCCCCGTGGGTTGCAGTGAGCGCCACACAGTAGAGCGAGCACGTGGACTGCTGCTCAGACGTTTGTTTGGCAGGCAAGGGTTCGGTGCTGTCGCTGGTGATGACAGACATGAGTCCATCACGGTTGAATCGCTTAGACGGCGCGTGCAGCTTTCCGCTGTTGCCGCTGAGCTGACCGTGCGCAGGTTAATTCTTTGCTTGCTGAGTTGCGCGGGCAAACGAGACTTGGCTTGCTGCGTTGTTCGGTGTTTGCGATAAGCTTGCCGATGTGTTCGACCTGCGTTCGGGCCTTCCGACGCAAATGGCCCCACGTTTCTTGCATATTCTGTTCAAGGACCAATCTCGCGTTCTGCCTTCGTTTCCTGGCTTCAAAGCACACTGGAAGCAGGATTTCTTACGTGTACCAGTTGACACAATCCAACAATTGCGCACTTGCGCGGCTTCGGAATCCAATTTAAATCGCAAGTCGTCACGATGTTGCGATGTATCATCTCCAGCAGCTTCAGGCCATCCTCTTTCAGGAATCCGTCGAGGCAACGAGGGGGACCACCGTCCACGAGAGGGATTATCTGCCGCGTTCCACTCCGATGGGATCCACCGCAGAACGAAGGCAGACCCGGTAGCGAGGCTCAGTGCTCCGATATGTTGGCACACTCCGTGCAGCCCATAAGCTTGGGCCCTACCGCGCGAAACTGGCGCAAACCGATGTCATCGAGTCGCTCAAAACAACATGCTTGAGGCCATTATTGCCAACCGAGCGGAGGACATGCTTTGCCGTGTGCAACGCCGAGCGGGCCTCTGCCACAGGCAAGGTGAGCTTCCGCCTCCAACGATAGCTTGCCGCTGACTGGCTCGAAGTCTCCCTGCTCTAGGTCAGCGGCATCTAGCATCTCCTCGACTTTGAGCTCCGGACCCTCATTACTGTGGCTCTCAATCCCGGCAGCGCTCCAAGCCTGATCACGAGGATGAGAAGCGAGCTTATCATCCTTGAACCTCCATCGCTCATTGAAGTGACCTAGTCTGCGAACCTCTTCAGTAGCGAAAGGGGCCACAGTAAAACCCAATCCCCACTCCGAGGCATGGACAGCATGAACAGTGTCACTCCATTTGGCGCGGAGGTTCCTGTGCATAAGCGGCAAAATCCCATCCCACTTCACCAGCTCCTCAAGCACTGCCCGCGGGATCGCCCTCTCACCTGTGCAGTCGCGATGCTTCTGCACGTGCCGGTAAATATCACTGAAAACGGACAGACTCTCCCGCCTGCCCAGCGAGATGAAGACGCGATGGCCCAGAAGCCTTTCAATCTGCTTGTTTGTCACGCGTCCGCGACGCAACAACTCACGTAGCGCCAGCCGCGCCTTCCATGCACGATGGAGCGATGGCCCAAAACGGCCGCCGGGGTGGATCTCCCACCCAAGGACCTTGGTGCCATCGTTTGACCCCTTCGTGCACTTGCAAACCAGCCTCCTTAAGCTGATCCACGGCGGCCTTGAACGACTGCAACACCTTCTGCTCGTCCGTACCGATGCAAATCAGATTGTCGACGTATTGGGTATGTAGGCAATCACTCTCAGGAACTGGCAAACGTTCACGAAGTCGGGCCCCATCCCGCAATCCAGCTGCCTCGAACAGACGCTCATGAACATTCTGGCATATCCACAGAGCCCAAGACCACCCCATGGGCACCACCGCGAGGCGGGGGTACACTCTCACATGAGGCCCCGGCTTTTCGCCCCGGATAAGGAGCCCCTCGACGAGACCCACAGGGCTGCCAGGAAGTCCGAACAGCTTCAATCCTGGCCAGGCTCTCCCGGCCCGGCGCATAAACGCACCGAGCCTGGTTCGCAAAAGTCGCAATTGCTTCGCCTGGCGTCCACTATCATTCGCAACTTGCCACCCTTCTTGGTCACGAAGAATACCGCGACTTCCTCCCGACAAGGCTCGAGCACGAAGTCAACCAGGTTTGAAGCGAAGAGCCGGCTGAGAAAGATACCATAAGTAGGTCTGTGCTTAAGCAAGGGGTCCCAGTAAGGATGTTCAACCCCACAAGACTGAACACGCATCCGAGCCTCACTTTCAGGCAGAAGCTTCGAGCGATAGAAATCACCCAGTCGCGCCCGTCGGGCCCCCAAAGTTTCTCCAAACTAATCGGTCGCCAGCCCGGAGAAGGAAGGGAGACACCTTCGGGATTGTAAGGTGCGGGCACACCCACGATGTCCTGGTCCTGCACATCGTATGCGCCCGAGGCGCGGAGCTGCCGTAGCGCTCCCGAGCCAGAGAGGTCTGAAGGTGGCCTCCCCATGGCATGCACCGACTGCTTCACGAAGTCAATTGCCTCGGCCTGTGCCGCCGAGAGATACCCACGTCCCGAAGGCGCGTCGTACATTAAATTCAAAGCTGCAATGGTGTGGTTGGTCTCCTCAAGCGCTCTCTCTCCACCTGTGCATGTGCCGCCTTTGCGCGCACCGTGCAAAGCCTGCCGTCACCGGCCGAGCACCACTCAACAAGGGCAGCGGAAAGATCTCGCGGGGGACCGTGCGATCATCACCCACAGGCTCTGGCCTGCTTCGGGTAGCAGCGAGCCTGAAACTGCCACCCGACTCGTCCTTAGTTGGCATCCTCGCCGCCCTTTCCGCCTTTCTTTCTACGAAGCATCTCACGCTCTTCACGTGCATGCTTTTCGTAGATTTTTGGCCAATGCAGCGTCACGCTCAACTTCTGTTTTGACATGGGTGAGGAGGTCCGGGCATACCATGAGGGTGCCTGCTTGCCGCGTGAGCCCGCCGAACGTCTGCTGCTCCTCGAGGCTGAGTCGGCCCGTCGGCCCCCCGCTGGTTTGCTCTCGATCTCCCGGGCCTTCTCGGCGTAAGAGAACTCGATGGTCTGGAGCCGACGGAAGATCATCTCGATGAAGAGGTTGTTGTACCCGTCCAGCTGGTCCTGTTGCAAGGCGGCCTTGATCATCATGGAGAGCTGGAAGTGGTTGGAGATGCCCAACTCGAGCTGTCGGCCTTTACCAGCTGACGGAAGCGCTCATGATACCCCTCCAGTCCCAAGGCCTCCACCGTCAGATAGGCAAGGCACCATTTGGAGGTCCTTGGTCCCGGCAGCGTCCAAAGGACCGGAATCTCTTCGCCCTTCTCGGCAACTTCTCCTTCAGGCTGCACTCGGGACGTCCAAGGGCATCCAAAGTGACCGGAACGATTCGGTGATCCCACTTTGCCGGATACCGTAAAAAGGCTGCTCTTCCCGAACCTCGGATGCATCGACAAAACAGCTCCGAAGCTGGTGCACAGTACGCGCCCCTTCCACGTCCGCGGCCAAGACCCCAGGCACGGCGTCACCGTAGCAATATGTCCCGCCGTCTTCTGCGGCTAGCCAATACAAGGTCTGCGGAGCAAACTGCACCAGCGCCCCATCATCGGCGGCCACAGCCGCCACAACAACCGGCGCTGCAGCCGCCGCCACCGGAGGCGCGGCTGGCGCTGCCGCATCCATTTGCTCCACGTAGATATCGTGGTCAGGCGTGCAAATGAGCCATTCGCTCCCCCGCACCTGACCCAGAAGCAAACGAGTGTGCACAACACCGGGGTCCCCGTGGTATCTCACGTAGCAAAGGCTTCCAAACTCCATCTAAATCAGCTGTCTGTGATCTGGAGTCCCTTCACTGAGCCGTAGACTCCCTTTCCGGGTTTCCCTTTGACAGACACGGTCCACTCCTGGTCACCAGCAGCCGTCCTCTTGACCGTCACTCGCAGCACCAGGGCCAGATTCGCAGTCAAAAGGCCAGCTAGCAGAAGACCCAGAGTCAGGGTTCCCACAGGTGTCCCGGAAGGAATCTCAGTGGGACAGGCACAATGACAATGACAAGTCCTTCCCCCACAGGTAGCCTCAGGAGACGCTCGTTGCGGTTGAATCCACAGTCCCACGATCAAGCCTACCGCACCAAGGGCACCATGACTGATGTCCATGACTACTTTTAGCTTGAGCAATGCAATGGGACAGTTGAGATGCGGCCTGCAATATGCAGAAGGCACTCAATCAACTCTGTTCAGGCTGAATGGCACTAGCTCAAGACTGGACAGATCGGGTTGACGTCGTAAAGGAATGTCTGCTTGAGTGCGACTGTGGGGAAAGTGATTGATCTTGGTCGCTCTAGTATAGTTGTGGAGTGTACACTTGAACTTTGCACCGTCACTCTCGCACTCCCTCCCTCACTCACACCTAGCCAGGACCCCTTGCCAAACGAAGTGCAGCCCCGCTGTCCTTCTCTCCTAAACTCCCTCTGCTTCCTGGGATCCCGGCCACTTTCCCCGGCCGTCGGAGAGGCGGACGTGCTGGCTGCCCTGGGACCGGCCTGCAGCACACCACGCCCGACTCCGAGCTCCATGCTTCGTGTTCAACAACATTGCACTCCTGGCTTCATAATGATGCTGGCTTTAGCGATGGCCCTACTGGTGGTGATAGGGGTGGGAATGGTGGTGGTGGTGGTGGTGGTGGTGGTGGTGGTGGTGGTGGTGGTGGTGGTGGTGGTGTGTGGTGGTGGTGGTAGTGGTGGTGGTGGTGGTGGTGGTGGGAGTGGTGGTGGTGGGAGTGGTGGTGGTGGTGGTGGTGGTGGTGGTGGTGGTGGTGGTGGTGGGGTGGTGGTGGTGGTGAGTGGGAGTGGTGGGAGTGGTGGTGGTGGGGTGGTGGTGGTGGTGGGAGTGGTGGTGGTGGTGGTGGGGTGGTGGTGGTGGTGGTGGGAGTGGTGGTGGTGGTGGCAGTGGTGGTGGTGGTGGCAGTGGTGGGAGTGCTGGTGGTGGTGGGAGTGGTGGGAGCGGTGGGAGTGGTGGTGGTGGGAGTGGTGGTGGTGGTGGTGGTTGTGGTGGTGGTGGTGGTGGTGGTGGCGGTGGCGGTGGCGGCGGTGGTGGTGGTGGGGGTGGGGGTGGTGGGGGTGGCGGCGGTGGCGGTGGTGGTGGTGGTGGTGGTGGTGGTGGCGGCAGCGGCGGTGGTATGATTACCAACGCTGATGCTGCCATTCCGAAGGCAATGGTAATCATGATAACCGTACATATGATTCGTGCTTTCGCTCTGAAATCCTATCGTTGCTGCGTCCTGCATTCATGGCTATGAAACGTGTAGCTTGTCCTGTAGCATGTTCCTGTGCGTACTTCCAATACTTCCAAAACAGAAGCGATGATCGACAGACCTCATGGATTTGTGACCCTCGTTCTTGACCGGCTGCTGCTGCAGGCACTGGTGCTACTTCACGATGCAAACTGTGTGCTACTGCTTGGGGCCTAGGACCGAGGCGATGTGCGCCAGCAGCACAACCTGCGGTACTGTTGCATCGAGGGTCTTCTCCACACATAACGTGTTGCATGGTGTGCATTCCGCTCGTTTTTTGTTCTTCCAATCATTCGCCACCCCGCCCTTTTTGGGTCGTCGCCGTCGTCGCAGTAGCACTAGTAGCAGTAGCTTCAGTAGCCGTAGCAAACCAGCAGCAAGTGTTGCCACACTACAGAAACAGTTAGTGTTGCTGAAGGTGCTCTTGTTACACATTACGAATCGGGCACCACCACCTAAGGTCGGGGCTTCAAAGCCGCCCACGCCTTTCAGATCTCCATGTTCTGTACCATTAGATCCGGCGACCACAGCATCAACTAAGGGATTTGGGTTCACGTCCTGGAACATCTTCAATAATCGACGACGAAGACGGTGAACTGGTTAGTTAGATGCCACCTAATATAAACACCAGTAACAACAAGTTGGGCGAGAGACGAGGAAACCAAGCGATCCCGGTCCGCAAGGGAAGCCAGTCGTGCATCACAACCATTGTGCAGGTTGCACCTTCCCAATCCCGTAAAGACCATCACGAGAATGTCTCGACTCATTGTTCATGGTGACATCATGGAAACTTAAAGCATTGCCAACCCGACACGAAAACCATCGACTGAGGCCGGCGCTTCCTCGGGCGCGATGCCATCGCTCGGGCTGGCTATGCCCTCGACGGCCGTGGCGATCTGCACCCTTGTCGCAGGAAGCTAAAGCAAATGCGCATGGATTAAATAGAAAGACATAGTAACTAGTAACCATCAACAGCTCAAAAACGCGTGTGCAGGCACAAGACTACATGAAATCACACACACACACACACACACACACACACACACGCACAGGTCTTCTTCTTCGTCGTCAGCCACCATGCTGCCACAGCCAAGCAACCGACCAACCATTGCGCCCTGCGCAAGTCTGTGCCATCGCCATGCCATTTGCTGGTTAGGAGCTGCTTTTGCGTCGCCCTTGAGTGACTTCGGTTCGGCGAGAATGATCAAGGGATGCTGCGAAAGTGCTCTGTGGGACAGCTCTGCACTCCAGTGCTTCTCACGCCCGATCCAGGTAGAAAGGCTGCAACTCGACGATCGTCTTCTCAAGAAGGCCAGGTTTCTTCGGTCCGACTATGTCCGACTGGTTCTTCGCCCCGCATTACTACGCCGTGCGCACACTCCGGCAATGGCTGCTGTTGCATCCTTGCCGAAGAGTCCGCTGGTCGGGTTAGCAGCTTAGCACAGGAAGTGAGACCATGAGGACGGGAGAAAAACGATGCGACTGATCCTTTAGCAACTTTAGCGGTGGTCCGCCCAAGTATGAGCCACCCAAACGAGATCTCACGAAGTGGTAACACGCAGACGTCCCTGAGTAGCAATCGGAGGACGACTCACAGGCTCTTGGCCATCGGAAGGCCACCGGAATGCCCCAAGCGTGCGTCGCCTGTCGGGAGCGCCGCCAGGGCCGCCAGGCGCTGCCGCCAGCCAGGCGCTGGCGCCACGGTAGCTCGGCCTTGAAAAACCGAGAGAAAGGTTGGCGAAAGTGGTTGGCGAAGGCTGGCGGCTGGCGCGAGACCGGACGAAACTCCTAAACCAAACCTGACAGGCCGAGAGGTTAGTGAAGAAAGCCACGTGATCGAAAGTCGGGTTAGTGAAGAAAGCGACAGAGAGGGATGGTCGGAGATGCGGAATCAGCCAACTGAACCCAAATGCACCTGCACTGCGGAAAAACAAACAAACGCCTGCGTACAAGGTCGGACTTGATAGCACCTTCTGCCCAACACGCGGGAACGGCGCGAACGGCACGAACCAACAATGGCTGCGATGTCGGGCCGAGTGGCTGAGTCAAGCGCACGGGCCAAAGACAGTGGCACTCGCCGACGGGCCAAAACGGGAGACACGGCGGCGGTCTAGGCAACGACGGAATGTAGAGGAAAGCCGTAATAGCTTCCCTGTCACCAACAACTGCACCGGACAAGCCGGACTTGACAGCCTGTCGTGGTGCAGTCCGATTTTGTGCAGCAGGTGAAGTCGAGCTGCCATCCAAGCCACACCGATACAGCGGTGCAATCTTGTGGCATGATGCGGAAGCACAGAAGCACGATGACATGACATTGGGCGGAAGCTCGTTCATAGCCTCCAACATCATGTCCAAAAACTCCGCAACTGGTCGGTGGACACTACCAGTGTTCAACAGTTTCCAATCGTATGACTCAATTGATATGCAGTTTCGACGTGCGAAGCAACTTCTGGCTTCGCATGCTTATTAGGGACTTTAGGCAGGACATTCCGTTATACACGTGCTTAGATCCTCGCACCTGGAGGTGTTGAAGCTTGAACAAATTGCGATATGAGTGCATGACGATCACAGTATTAATTACTCCATCCCCAAGATCAAGCCGTCTTGGAACTGGGATTGCGGCGGGTCGTAGACCATCTGCGGCTTGTCCTCGGACACCATTGCCCGTTTCGCAGTCTTCGCGGTCTATTGCTCCCTCTCGAACACGATAACAAGGCCTTGTAGAAGCCAAGAGCATCTGCAGTGAGCCTTGCATAAACCTGCCCGGTTCTCTGCAAAGCAGATTTCTTGTAAGAAGTCAATCTCACCGAACTGCCTCTCTGGATTTTCGCGGGGCACTGGAGGTCACCAAGCACACCCAGCCTCTCACCAGAAGCCAGGCGAGTCACCCTACGTGGTCACCCTTGCCGCAGCAGCCAGAAGTTCGAGGAATTGTAGGAATTTGCGCCTTCCAACGCCGCATGGATGCCAGGGCCTGGCGCTCGGCGCTGCACATATGACGACGTCGACTCTTCTGCCTCCTGCCTCCTTTCTTCCGAGACTGAGAGCACTGACAGAGCACACTGAGCGGCCTATGCCGCGTTGAAGGGCAGTCAGCTCCTGCGGTGATTCCTGACAGGGACCGATGTCTTGAACTCAGCGACTTTGACTCTGAGAGCTTCGTAAAGCCGAGAGGCACTGAAGAGCCCTTCGAAGCAGCGGCACTCCATGGCAGGGAGCAGTAAACACTACATTTTTTCATGTAAGAGTTAGCTCAGACCATAGAAAATAGAAAGCCTTGCCGGTTCGCATGAGCTGACTCTGTTGCAGCTAGATTTTGGCTGAAGCCTCAGCGGATCATGTACCATGCAGTCAGCGGCACCATAGGGTTTGCGGGACAGAGTCCTAGATCTGAAGTCCTCATTGGCAGGGAGAGCATGTCTATGTCCCGCCGACTGTGCTTAAGCCGAATCAGACGGACAATTCTCGAGTTGAGAATCGAACAGCAACAGCTCGGCAGACACTGGAGGGGGAGCTTATCAGAGTCAGATGATTGTATTGTACTCAGATCAGGGAAGGTTTTCGGGGAACACCTACCCCAACAAGGGAGCTTGACGAATCTTGAAAAGTCGTCCTTCTCGGATGACGGGTCGAGATATCGGCTGAGCCGACTCTCCTTCAGTGGATTGAGATAGGTTTTGTAACAAACAGACGAAGAGTCAGCGGTTTGCAGGGAGGCCTCGTCCTCCAACCGCCGCTGAATCTCGCGCAGGAACTGAGGGCACGAGTACCTCACAAGCAGCTGCGACCACTGTGCGCCCCAAATCGCAATCAGACTTTCGGATGTCTACGAGTCTCTGGCCTCTCCCTCCGCGTGTCTTCGACAAGTGGATACTTCGATGATATCTGTCCATATGCAAAGAGAATCTTCTGCTCAAACTAGAGCAGCAAGCTCTCTGCGCACTTGAACTTTCGCCAGCCCGAAGGGTCAGGCAATTTGCTTTCGAGATGTTCGCGAGAGTCTTCTGGTGGAAGTGCTGCAAACATCGGCAAGCACGGTGTAGCGTGTGCGTCGCATCTCATTGATAAAGCCTCAAGAACTACAGTTGCAAAACCTCGCCGGCAACCTGTCGAGCGCCACTATTGACATCTTGGCGGTTGATCTTTTTGGTCCTTCGCTGTGGTATAGATCATTCCGCACCTCAAACCAGGATTTTGCGCAGCTTTATGTCAAGCTTGTGTGTGTGTCCGCAGATGATGTGTATTATGATCAAGTCTCAACATAGGAACCGAGAAGTGCGGCCAACTCAACGCCAGCTGCACACGGACGGACGGTGGTTGACTGAGAGCGAGGTTGCTTGACCTCGTTGAACCGGTGGCTGCGTCGGGCAGCTTGCACTGCGACGTGTCATCGCGACGTCATGGATCATCGTCATCATAGTTAATTGCAGGGCAATCTCTGATTCCAAGACACAGTGATGATAACGCTTCTTTTGTGTCTTGAGCCAAAATATCGGTGATAACGTCTTCGAGTGAAACTGCTTCATGATGATCTACATAAGAAGGGCCTGGGGGCTCGTGATTTCTCAACTCCCCCCTTGTAGACAGCGTGAAACAGTTACTTACAGGAAACTAGTTCTACTGCGCGGCACTCGGAAACCTAACTCGTCTAACAACTGCGCTTCAGACGGTTTCAGTGCGGCTGGTGCTCGAGGCGTAAACGCGACTAGCACAACACGGGACTGAAGTGGCCCTTCCCACGGTACTGTGCAGTGTCTAACAGACGGCTGGAAGAGTGCAGGCAGTTCTTTGATGCGACCTGGGCTATTGCAATCACGCTGTGGGCATTGCTGATCACCAAGTGGATCCTGGACCCATATCTGACCACCCTTTACCTTGGTTAGCGAGTAGACGAAGTTGTACGATCCCGGATCGTTGTACTTGTCAGTGTGCAGGTCAAACTGACAGCCTTGGTAGATCGCTACCGCAGTGAAGGTTAGGTTCTTGGCCTGTTGCCGAACGAACCTTGTGAGGACATGCGTTACCCCCCCTGAACTTAGAAGTATTGCTCCTTAACCCTACTATGCCACCTCCATGTGCATACGCTCCAGTTGTAAATCCCTTACCCTCGGAAGAGACGACTGGACGAGACGAAGCATCTGAAGGAAGAAGGTGGAACAGTTGCAGAATGTGACTTTCCGTCAGTCTGTGTGGCAGGATGCCGGCAACAGACTCCGGATCAGAATCTGCAAGAGGATCTTCAGGAACGAAGTTCTGTGATGGAGCAGCAGGTATAGGGGCATTTGCGGGGCCCTCAGACAGGCAAAGCTGTTCCAGCATGGATGGCCACTCTTGGGGGCTGATCACTTTCGTGAATCCATTCGCTCGTTGCTCCGTCGTAGGGCAAAAGGTTATCTCGACGTGCGGCTCTGCGAGTCTTTCACAGATAGACGCTACGTTGACCCTGTGCACCCTAGGCATGTGGCGGAGTTTAGCGGAATAGCCCGCCTTAAGAATAGAAATCACGGTATTATTGTCTTGCCTATAAAACACCGGGATCTCGAACCCAAGGATATCGCCTAGATACTCTTGAAGGTTTTCTACCTCTGAGAACATGGCGGTCGCGAGAGAGATCGTTTCGGCCTCGGTCGTGGGCCGAGCCGTTGAGGACTGCTTACGCGATACCCAGTGAAGCGGATACGCGCAGTCTCCGGTCTTTGCAACGACGAGGATTCCAGTCGTGCTTTTCGCCGACAGAGGGCAAGAAGCAAAGTCTGCGTCTGTGTACACCTCTATCTGGCAACCTAAGTCCTGTTGCGAAACAGACCCTTTTAAAGTCACACGACTTGAGTGATGGAGATACGACATACAACGGAGAAGTTGACGGTCGTCGAATCTATCCCATCGACTCACTTTAGAAGCTAACCTCGTGATTATGAACGAGATGTCTGGGCGAGCAAGCCTGCTGAGCCAGAGGGCTCGCATCAGGATGCGGGAGGCGGATCCGTGTAACTCACCGGTGCTGCTAAGTTCGCTGTCAGTTGCTTGGTTCTCGGGGAAAGCAGGTGAAGCTACCTTGCGAAGTTTACTTTTCTCTACACCGGTCATTTCACAATAGAAATCAACAAGTTGCTGCGTGTAGGCAATCATGTCAAATTCACAAGTGGCTACGGAGTCATCACGTGTGAAGCTGTGATGCCGCCCTAGAATCCTACAACCATTATTGCCGCCTTGAACAAAGACTTCTGGTTCAAGTTTCACTAGACCACGGAGCTTATGCCAGAACTGGGAATGAAGCTCTACGGGGCCGCTTAATGTTAAGTCGTCGACGTAAACATTAAGCACTAACTTCTGGGAACCGAACTCGAAAACCCACGTGCTCGGGTAGGCGGGAAGTTCGCGACCTCCGAGCCTTTTCAACTGGACGGTCAAGTGGTCTTGCCATCTCTTACCCGATTCTGGGTGCCCGTATAAGCTTTTCTCAAGTTTAACTACAAGACGGCTGTCGGGAGGGAACCTCTGGGTCCACTCGGGGAGCCAGAGCTCCCGAGGGATTATTACCCAGGTCTCTCGACCGATCTTCGCTTGCAAGTATGCTTGGATAGCATCTGCCACAGAGGTCGCGTGACCGGGGCGGAGCCCGTAAAAGAGGCAAGCGGCAAGACCTACCAACCCGGTTGGTGTAGTCGCAGTTTCTTCTGAGCCGAACAGCACTGGGTTACCAGAAGCGTCGCGCACTTGGTCCCCCCTAAAGACTACACGGCCTTTGTACTTGTGCTGTGTTGGGTGCAACTCAAAGTGTTTTACACCACAAAGCGTCAGAAGCTCGGCGATTTGGACTCGGCGTCCAGTCTTACGGCAATCCTGTTTCAGTTGCCACAAATGCATTACGGAATCATCGCTCCATGTCTGGTTTGATCGGAGTCCTACACCCTCAGCCTGAACAGCCTCTAAACCTCGAGCATCTTTCAACCATTCGCTCTTAGCAAGATTGCGTGTTACTAACGCGTTACTTGATGACAACGAAGGTGTGTGGCGATGGAAATGCTCGGGGAAGAATGACTCGACTATCAGCTGGGCGACTTGTGCGTTGCAGTCGCTATTGGCATAGGATTCGTCTCCTTTTGAAACACGTTGTGAAGTTGAATCGCTGTGCGCGTGTTGTCCAAACAGTTGGAGCACTCGAAGGGAAGAGGTGCTGATGCATGACCGCTTACCAGGGGAACATCCGCGGAGCATGACTCTTTTCAAGTTCGCACGCTTCTCGAACTCAACCCAATCAGATTCGTTCCAGAGCCAACCCCCTTCAGGGCAGTCGACTGCAACATGGCAGCCGTTGGGAAGCTTTTCTTCGGCTAACGAGATTGCGAGTTTCAGCATTTGGCGAACCTTCGCCCGGCTCTTTCTGAGCTGTGCTTTCCTACTCGCCCTATGCTCATGCACAGTTGGGTGTTGTTGTGCCGTTTGTTCAAGGCATGACATAGGCATCCAGATCACAGCGCCTTGCTTTATCTGACCTTTGGCCTGATCAACATGAGCTGGGTCTGAGAAGTCTATCGTTGACGATCCTATGTTAAGACAATCAACCCCGTACATTGTGCAGGCAAAACCAATCTCGGAGGAGTCGCTACAGCAGTACTCGACAAGTTGGTTTGTACTCGAAGCCTTTGACCTACGGATCTGGCGATCTCGGGCTAAGAAGCTAACGTCTGGAACGAACAACTCCTGATTTACCAACGCTCCTAACCCTCCACCAAAGTCGTCGGAATCCTCGTCCGGATGAGAGGGCGCATCATCTGCAGCATCGGGCGCTATCTTTGTTGGAGGATCGGGACTAAGAGGTGCAGGAGGAGGAACTGGCGTTGGAGGAATACTGACTGGTGTCGGAAATACCGATTTGATGCGGGCCTCGGCGGTTTTGTCGGCACGCACTAACCCATCAAAGCGAACCTTGCACAGTGGAGAATGAACCACAGCTTCGCCTTTGCAAGCCTTGCATCCCGGGGTTATCCCGTATTTTATTATACGATCAAGAGTGATATACTCGTGCCGCTTTGCTGGTGTAGAGTCCGGGCCAAGTGGGCTGAACGGCACTTCTAAACCCTTAATGTCCGGAAACTTAGGTTCAGTGAATCCCAAGACCGCACGCTCGAAAGCGGCGCGCATCGGGAAAATCTCTTCACCCTCGGGGACAAACAACTCTTCAAACGGCACTGAAATTGCAAGATCGTATCCAGGAGTACCGTCCTTGGTTTTTCGGTAATCTATAACCAGATAGACCCCTCTAAAGGATTCCGGCCCGGAATCTAACCGATAACCACAAAACAAGGCTGGTGCGGCGGAAGGTTCAAACTTTTCTCGGTGTTTGGGATCGGTTCTATAGTACACGAGCTGACCTAGAAGTAGAAGACGCCCGGGGAATTCCTCACCGGTGGCGGCTACATAACGGGACTCCTTACGGTCGGCAATGCTCTGCTTAAGGTTCAACATAAACGTTGCAAATACCGCCGAATGAGCCCAAAGACCAGGTCTTATTGCAAAACCGGCTTGTAAGTGTACCGCGCGGGTGACCTCTTGGATCGACCTGATGTCCCGCTCGAGAACAGAATTATGCGGCCAACGGTTAGCCAATGTGGGCTCGGAGACCCAGGACATTTGCTGGCAAGCCGATTCAAGTTCTTTCGCGTTGTCTGACTTGAACATGACAACAGGCTTAGACTCCGCGTGCTTACCGGAAAATTGCAAAAGTGCTCTGACTACGTTTTCTGTTGTGCGCCTGACTAGGGGAAAGGAGCGCAGGTAGCCAGAGAATTCGTCGCGCACTACAAGCAAGGTCGATTCACGATCATCTTTGGAAGACTCCTTGAACACGACTACGATGTCCGCCGCGACGCGTTCACTGAACGCAGTGGTTGGCTCTAGCGAACCGCGATCATGCAGCGGGTCGTGTCTAAGTTTGCTTGTCTTCCTAGCGTACATTCTGGCCTGTGTACATATTTTACAGGCTGGGTTCTTAGGGAAATGGGCTAATCTGTGTTCACAAGAAGCAGCATCCTTGATTAACCGCGCCGTCTTAACAGCTGGGATTTCTTCTTCACGCTCTGAGTCCGCATGTGCCTCACCGGGCTCGGCCTCAGGAGGCTTGGGATCATCACCTTCAAGCGGTACCTCAGAGGGCCCTGCTGCACTAGATGAAGCGGGAGCTGCGTAATCAGTGAACTCGACTGTTTCTTGGAAAACTGGCACATTACCATCAAGGCGAGAGGCATATATTGCGTCCTTTGAACACAACTGGATGTTGCCATATGCGTCTGATGCAACTGAAGACGAATCCGGAAGGAAGAAAGGAAGAGAACCCGGCAACCAAACGAATGGATGACCCTGGTGATTTACCAACTCTCCCATAGAGTGCACCAGGGGACAATCAGACATCAAGTACGACTCTGAACTTCCGAACTCAATCGTGCGAACAACCTCTGTTGCAGTAAAGGTCCCGTTTCCAGTGGCAAACTTAATAGGATCAGCCTGGGTGGCGGCAATGCCGACTCCAGGACCTACACCCTGTTGCGCTAACGCCTTGAATGAAGTAAGGTTTCGCCCGGCACCTGAATCTGCTATCCACTCTAGCTGGAACGGACCAGACTGCGCCACAGGCAACGCGATGTCAACTGAAGGAATAGTGGCAGGAGTTGCAATGATGGACAAACCCGTGAACCACCTAAGCATTCTGCTAAAGAGGTTCTTAACTGAGCACCACGAATTGCGGGCACCAGCATGATGATGTGGAGACGTGCCTACGGATCTACCGTTGGCAGAAGTGGGCAACACTGCAGCGACAGTAGCGGCAACAGTGGCCTTTGTTGCAGCTCCAGCTTTAGGGGCTTTGCCGCCGGGGCTGATATGTGCAAACAGGCAATTGGGTCCGCGATTGCATGTCCCTTTGGGGAAGAAGAGGCAGGGTGCCTTCTCCTTAGCTGCCGGTGGGTCCTTTGGACTTGTACCTGGCGGTGCCTTTGGCGGTGGTGGATTCGGGGTACCCTTCGGCGTGCCTTTACCACCCTTTGGTCTGTCTCCTTTCGGTGTGCCTTTACCGGGGCCTTTGGCACCGGGTGGCTGACCTTTATCTTTACCCGAACCCTTAAAGGGAGGCTTCGCTTTACCGGGCAATGCGGGTTGCGTATCACTGCCTTGTGGGTCGGCCACCGCGCCTTTGTCGCGGTTTCTCCGATCCTTCTCCTTCTGTTCCTTGGTTTTCGTTCCCTGCTTATTGGGGGATGGGCTTAGCGCATCTTTGATGGCCGTCTCGTTAGCGTCTTCCCTCAATTCAGCAATCAATGACTTAAGCTTGGCAAACAACCAATCCCAAGTCCTAACCCGTGAACCCTCATGAGCATCTTTGATGCGATCGATGTGCCGCTGCAGTAGACGACACTTCTTCAAACGGCCAAACAGCCAAGTGAATTTCGTCTGTTCTGAGGGCTGGTGTTCGACGGGTATTGAATTCAGGATGTACTCTACACGATTCGCGAAAGCAAGTAGCGATTGGTACGAAAAGGTGTCTAGCTGCAATTCCAACAATGCCTGCTCAGTTAGGTTCGCTCCACGGCGCTGGTCAAGGAAGAATCTGTGGGCAACCATTTGCAACAGTACCCTTCCCCGAGGGGCTGTGTACTGAAGCTGACAACCTTCAATGTAACCCTGAAGCTGAATGCCTAACTCATTGTTGAGATGCTTCGGGTCTGCAAGAAGTGATGCCAAATGCGCGTCAAACCTCGGAAGTCCCTGGGGATCTGATAGGTCCGTATCCTGTGATGATTCGAAAGCGGGCAGAAGCCACTTAAGCAATGTATCAGAACCGGTCCTATCAATGGCACATACCTTGGTCACAAAAGCGTTCTTCCAGGATCTAAACTGAGCAGCATCGCGAGGGAGAGAGTCGACTTTCACCAACGACAAATCCTTGTGCTTGCACACATCATCTTCCGAAAACAGCATTGCTGATCCGACGCCGCGGCTATTGTAACTCCGATGGCTCCCGGCGCTACCGTGCGGACTAGGATCAGACGGGTCTGGAGGACCTCCGAAGTCCAACCGCAATTCCGAATCATCAGA
The DNA here is from genome assembly GCA_905221615.1 of Symbiodinium sp. CCMP2592. Taxonomy (NCBI): domain Eukaryota; class Dinophyceae; order Suessiales; family Symbiodiniaceae; genus Symbiodinium; species Symbiodinium sp. CCMP2592. Next base: position 433,260 of record CAJNDT010005838.1, on the reverse strand, counting down.
ATCGTCATCTGAATACGGGTCATGTTTGACCGGGGAACCATGCCATGAAGGATGTGGTGAAGGATTCTGCCTTATCGATGGTGCTATTGGAGCGGGTGCTCGCTGGTATGAGGCAGCGGGTGGCCGAGTGCCGACGCCGCTGGACAACGGTAATCTAGGTCTTCGAGGGCTAGTTACGGAATCCCGCAATGTATTAACCTCAGCCCTTAACTCAGCAATGGTAGAGGCTAACTCCGTGCCATTGAGGATGTTTGGTTGTGGGTCCGAAGGTGGAGGCATGCTCTGATGACGAAGCACAGTGACCTCGTTCTGTAATGTACGGATTTGCGCAATCAGTTCAGCTTCCTTTTGTTGGAATGCCAATTCACGCTGCTGGACTTCTAGTCTCAACTCGGATCTGGCTTGTTCCACTGCTGCGGGTGCTGCTGCCTTAGCGATTGCTTGAGCCTCTAGAACCGCAGCCTGAGCCTGATTGACAACCTGCGTTCCAAATTGTCTAGCCTCTTCCCTCGCTTGACCCTGGGCCTCCTGGACCACTGCTTGGGCCTGACCATAAACCGTCGACTCGAACTCTCTAGCCTGAACCATCACCTCATTGGGGTCAAGTCCTATGCTAATGTTTTGTTGATACAACCTCACTCCCGAGCTATCCTGAACCCCAGACCCTTGGGAACCCTGGCCGGTAGGAACATATGGAATGCTCCGGGCTGGCGCAGCTCCTGTGCGCACGATGGGGCCATCATCTGGGCTCCGGTTGTGTGGAGATTGGTTGGCGAATGGCACCAACGAACCACTACCAGGGCCTTTGTCGGAGGTTGGGGATTGCTTAAGGTGAGGTCCTTTTCTTACTGTTGGCGATGGGGAAGAGCTATGGCTACTACGCGACCCTCGGGGGGACCTGGAGGAAGCTCTAGCCGGCAATGCCCTAACCCCACTACTGGATGAAGTAATCTGCAAGGAGCTTTGCTCCTCTGACGACATTTCGTGGGACATGATTCAAGCAATTGGGGACTTAAGCGGGGTTGGCGACTGCCGAAACTCCCGTGTTCTTTTCAATCCCTTGCGCCCTCACCACTCAGAGATGGCGGGAAGGACAAGGTCGCACAGCTCTGTGCGGCGAGCTGGGTGAAGCACCAAGCCGTTCCACCCGAAGCGATCCCAGCGAGTAAACTCAGCAATGATTGACGGTTTATCGTCCACGTGGATAACTGGGATCCCGTCGCTCAAAGATGAAGCTGAAATCGCCGACCAGAGTCGCTGGGCCTTGTTCGGTCGCCTGATAAAGAGAAGCGGCAAGCTACGCACGTTGTACCGAGCTGAAATTGCCACTTCGCGCACGTACTCCAACGCGTGCTCAATCAAGCTTTCCGTTGAACATTTAGAGTTGACCAGGACCAGTATATTGCCGCGCCGAGACAAGTTCTCGAAAAGAAAGCGGGACTGCAAGAAGGTTCTATCCAAAACTCCGTGGAAATCTAAGGAGAGGATATGGGTAACGCCTCCCTGCTCGCCAACCGCGCGATCTATTGCCGCAGCAAGATAAAGTGGATCCTCGTCGCACCGAAGCAGAGACAGCTGCCTGGGTGGTGGAACCAGTGGTTCGGCTGGACGCTGCTTTGGCCTGGCCTTCTGCTTGGGCCTCCGTTCGGGGATCTCAGGCGCTGCAGTGGGACCTGTTTCCGAAATGTGATGTGTTAGTACGGGTCTAAGGGGAGCAGCAGGGGGTTCAGGAGGAAGCGGTCTTCCGGAGCTTAGCCTATCGGAACCACTTAACACACTGAAGTCACAGGCTGGTCACGAACAGAAGGCGACCGCGACCTGCGCTCAAGTGAGCTGCCCAAGTGGGAAGAGGAAGAAGCTGGCTCGGCGGATGAAGATGCTGGCTCTGCTCGCTCCGAAGTGTCCAAAGAATCCAAAGAAACCTCGGCCAAATCCTGTAGCGTAACGGGCTCCTGCAACACCGAGTCTGTGTCAGACTCTTCCTCCTCTACCTCCTCCTCCTCCTTCGGAAGGAGAGGAGTCCCCTTATAAATCACGTACCCAGACGCGGAGATCTGTGTAAGCCGCGCGCTCACCCTAAAGAATTTGGAAGCCAATGCCGGCACCTGCCCAGGAGGCCTGTGGAACACTTCTTCGGCGAGGTTTGTCAAACTCTCTTGCCAAAGCTGAAGCAGCTTTATATGAAGTGATCGGCGCTTATTGTTGGCGGCCCTGCCGCCTCTAGAAGCGCGGGCGTCGGCTCCAAATGCCGCAGCAAGTCCAAAAAGCTCTTCACGGCGACTCGATGAGAGCATACACGAGTGAGACGAGGAAGCCTATTAACTCCAAGTCCCAATGGAACCCCCGTGCCGTTCGAGTGGCTTGCAAATTTACCCCAGTGCCGGAACTGTGGCTTGAAGTTGATGTATCCCCCAATGCCGCTGCTGTGGCTTGATGTTCCCCTTTGCCGGAATCGTTGGCTTAACTGTCCCTATGCCAGAATCGTTGGCTTAACTGACGGCCTATCGGATGATGCAGGTGACTTCGTCGGAAAACCACACTCAACCGACAGTACAACCAACCACAACCAACCAGGATGCGGCCGGTGGCTATGTGCCAACACGGCAGCAGAGGTGGAAGTGCTTTCCAATTGTTCCAGAATCCCAAATCTTACGAGATCAACCGAAACCAGAAATCGAACCTTTGATTCAATCTCAGCTAATCCTTCCAATCACCACGAGGCCTTGCTACCCTGAAGTCGTGAACGGACCTTTGGGCAAGGTGATTGGATTTCGGGTGTTCCGGGTGGCAAGGTGCCGACACCGGCTGTTCGGAAAGTCAAGGAAGATGTTGAGGATATGAGGGACTGTTGGCAGTTGCCGAGTCAGCCCTGTACCTAGAGAATGGTCCAAGCTGTCTCCTCGACGCAGCAGGCGGAGGAAAGAGTGCCTCGACACACGAAGTGGAGACACGAACAACAGCTATGGGAAATAACGAGGGACCTGAAGATAGATTGGTACAAAGGCGGTGTCGTCTATGTACCTAGGATGAGATGCGTGATGAATGCGATACAAGGCAATCGTGAGTTCACCTCTCGTGTAGAAGGATCGAAGCAAATTACGCACAAGCCTGCGCAACCTCACGCGAACTCTAACCCAACGGTGGCGCCTGGCCAAGTATGCGGGAAAGAACCTCCTTAGGACGAAGATTCGGATATCGTAATACAGCTCTGTGATGAAGTAAACCACGCGTTCCCAAAGCGTAGGCCAACCCTCAGGCGTGGGCATACACTAATGATTCTGTGGTTCAGCGATATGGAGGGCTTCCTGTTGGCAATGCAAGGTGCCGAAGCAGGGACTGAGGTTGGTAAGAATGTGAAAGAAAGGAAAGACTATACCCGGTGGCTGGCTCTACCTACGCGGGGAGTACAGATAACAGTGCAAATATGGAAAGAAATGTGGAATGGCGGGTAGGTCTCTCACAGACCAATGACACTCCGATTTCAAGCTCTACCCTAAGGGAGCAATATGGATGGTGCTATGGCATCGGTAGGCTCCTATGCTACCTACACCAAGCAAAGCTGAGGCTGTTAACCAGTTAATTGCAGGGCAATCTCTGATTCCAAGACACAGTGATGATAACGCTTCTTTTGTGTCTTGAGCCAAAATATCGGTGATAACGTCTTCGAGTGAAACTGCTTCATGATGATCTACATAAGAAGGGCCTGGGGGCTCGTGATTTCTCAACTATCATCAACAACATCATCAGCCTCATCTTGATCTTAAATAGTTAACACTTCTCACAACCCCGAGCAGCGAGTGGGCCGAGCAAGAACCTCGCAGACATGCCCGACCAGCCGAGCAGCCCACATCTCTAACACAGCAAATATCTCACCTCCAGCACCGGCAAAACTGTTTCTTACAAGAACCACCGGCTTTCCCAAACGCAAGAAACGCCCTTCAAGCCCATCGCAGCGGCATGAGACAAGAACGCGATTAGCCCCCCCCCCCGCCCGCCAGCTCTTTCGCACCACCCCCAACCGAACAGAAAACACTGAAACTCGTTCCAACGCGACAAAACTCTGAGATTCGAAAATGCAGAAACCACGATGCACATTGATGCTCTCTGCTTTGGCAAAGCAGACACTCGGGAAAATGCATGCTTATGAATACAACGTGACGCCAACCAGCTCCCCGTTGCAAGCAAGATAAAGTATGCAAGTCCCATGCAATACCCTCTTGTCCCAAGGTTGCTGAGCTCTTCGGGGCGACGAAAGGCACAGAAGCCCAACAAGGGACAACTCCAAAGTGTGGAACTTGAATCTCCACCGGCACCTGACCATTAGAGATTAAAGCTACAGAAGAGGACGCTGTGGGAACCTATGGTTTTGTAGTTTTCGGTATCGGTTGCATGGTTTTCGGAAGTCTCACGGCGTTCCCTTCGGTAGCATATAATAGTTAGCTTGCAATAGACATGGAATCCAAGATCTCCCGGAAAACTTTCTAAGGGTATCTTGGATCTTGGATTCCGGGGGGGGGGGCTATTGAGGTTCAATCGCCGATATTTAACCTCAATAGCCCCCCCCCGGAATCCAAGATCCAAGATGCCCCTAGACAGTTTTTCGGGGAATCTTGGATTCCATGGTTAGGGTTTATTGAGGTTCAATAGCCGATATTTAACCTCAATAGCCCTCCCCCCCGGAATCCAAGATTGTCTGAAAAACTTTCTGGGGACATCTTGGATCTTGGATTCCGGGGGGGGGGCTATTGAGGTTCAATCGCCGATATTTAACCTCAATAGCCCCCCCCCCCGGAATCCAAGATCCAAGATGCCCCTAGAAAGTTTTTCGGGGAATCTTGGATTCCATGGTTAGGGTTTATTGAGGTTCAATAGCCGATATTTAACCTCAATAGCCCTCCCCCCCGGAATCCAAGATTGTCTGAAAAACTTTCTGGGGACATCTTGGATCTTGGATTCCGGGGGAGGGGGGGGCTATTGAGGTTAAATATCGGCTATTGAACCTCAATAGACCCCAGCTGCATTCTGTAGGGTATTGCAGATGGTATTCTGTAAGGTACATCGGGGGTATATAGGGTGCATTGTACAAGGTATTCTACACGGTATTCCATGTAGGTGGTATTCTAGAACGTATTTTACAAGGTACTCTACAGGCGCCATAGGGTATTCAATAAGGTATGTCTGAGGTATATGGTGGGTCTTTTGTGAGGTATTTTGCAGTGTATTCTATATGAAATTCTCCAGGGTCTGTAAAGAAAGGGTGTGTTCTATATCGTACTTTATGATTATTATGCTATTCCTCCAGGTTCCTGGTTTCCTTCATAGAAAACCCTTACTCAATTATAAGCTCCAATAATAAGCTCCAGTTCAACTAGGGGAAATCTCAGCTCTTGGACTCCTTTCGATTTTCACTATTTGACTGCTCTATCCTTATGGCGTTCTATAGGTATCCCATAGGGTACTCGAAAGGGTATCGGATAGGGTAATAATATCATATCATGGCAATATATATATATATATATATATATATATATATATATGCATGTATGGGGTATGCGTTTTGCATTCTATAAAGTGTTCTGTGCACGTTCTATCGGGTACTCTATAGGGATTTTCTTAGGATTGTATTCTTTAGGTATTCTTTAGGCTATGATATGTGTATATATATATATATATATACGGGTATGATAGGTATTCTTAGGCGATAGCGGGTAGCATATTCAATCAAGTGTGCGTTTATATATATATATATATATATATATATATATATATATATGTGTATGAGGTATCTAGGGAGGATTCTACAGCATATTCTGCATGATAGTCTTTATGAAATTCATTAAGGCATATAGGGGTGTGTTCTGTAAAGCATTCTATAGGGTATTCGCCTGAGTTCCTGACTTCCTACAGAAAACCTCTACTCAATAAGCTACAGTGTAGATGGTGAGGGCGAGATCTTATGCTCCTCCTGGTTGTCCTTATATAAATCCTCATAGGTTTTCGATACGGTATTCTACAGGGTTTATGAAAGATATACTGGGGGTATCTTGCATGTAGATGATATTCCATGAGGTACTCTGCAGGCTATTCCAGATGTCTTTGTAAGGTGTATATATATATATAGGTATATGTATATACACATACATATCGGGTACATTGCGCGTACTATGCAGAGTATTCTATAAGGTATTCTATTAGGTATATTTTAAGGTATTGTATAGGGCATTGTAGAGGGCATTCTATAGGGTATGTAAAGGGTGTTCTGAATGGTATATATGATTCAATTTAGGTGGTATTGTAGAGGGAATGCTATAAGGAGTTCTATAAGCTACAGGGTGTTCATTAGGATATATGCAAGGTATATAGAGTGCAATGATGCGTCGCAACTTGGAGGGCTTGAGGGTTTTCCGGTTTTGGTTTGATAATTCTATGTTTGCTTTTCCTTGGTACGTCGTTCCCGACCACTACAAACCTTCAAAACGATAGGTTCCCACAACGTCCTCCTCCCTAAAGCTATTGAGGCTTCCCGCTTTGGGAGAATCTCGCGCACGCTGCAATCCAGCCGGCCACTTTGGAGCGATAGTACTCTGCGCTGGTCGTCAGAAGCTTGCTCTCGAAGTCGGTCTCCGAGTCAGGGGCAGGGCCGCTCTCCTCTCCCACCGCTCCCAAGCGCCTTGTAGACTCCGCGCGCTTGTGACCTCAGCTACCGAGCCGGGAAGAGCGATGACTGCAGGGAGCCCGGGAGCCGTCCCGGGAGCCGAGGGACTGCCAGAGGAGCCGATCTGCAGCGTTGTCTGCGCCCTCTTTCTGTTTCACCACCTTGGGCCCGGCGTCCCCAACCTCAGACAGCACCACCACAGGCCGCCACGGCGTTCCGAGGTCCTGAGGTACTGGCTGTGCAAAGCATCTCGACGAGGCGGCGAAGCACATCCTTCGAATGTCCCGAAGCTACGGACGCTGGCTGCGCAGCAAGCTGGAAACTTCGAGTGGGAAAGGTCCTTATTCTCTCTATCGCTATCTCTCTCTGTCCCTCTCTCTCGCTCTCCGTCTGCATCCTGTTTCAAGAGTACACATCGGCGCATGTCGGCTCACTTGGAAAACCGGGCCCGTTTAGCCTCACGGACATACCGCGGAGTCTTCTCGCCATTTTTGACGCCAGGGGCATCCTCAACTCCGCTCGCAACGTCCACACCGAAGGGGCCAACCGACGCAACCAACTCCGCCACGTTCGTGTCGGTGAGGCCGCCGGCCACAATCACTGGAATCTGCCAGTGCTCCTGCACAACCCGCACCACTGCCCAATCAAAAGCAGCACCGGTGCCACCCGAGTTGCTGCCCTTGACGGCGGTGTCAAGCAAGATGGAGTCGCACACTTCGCAGTAGCCCATCAGCTTAAGCCTCGATTCGGGTAAGCAGTGGGGAGCTCAAGCTCTGACGGAGCATTCACCTTGGACACCCTGGAATCCCATCAGCAAACCGAACCCAAAGCCTTCATACATGTTTTGAGCTTATCACGCTGCCTCAGCTCCTCAAGCTCTTCCGGAGACGCGCCCTCACCGCTCGAAGTCGGAGGAAGGTGAGCGACTTTGATGATCCAAGTGTCTGGCAGCTGCGCCCGCAGCTCCCGGACGAAGTCTGGGCTCTCGCCACCATGCAATTGCACCACGTCTACGTCGGTTGCGGTGGTGGTTTTGGACACTTCCTCTAAAGCCTGGTCCATAAACACACCCACCACCAAAGGCCGTTGACAGGCGGAGCGCAGTGCCTCCGCTTGCTTCGCCAGCGCTGCTGCAGCTGCAGCCGGGGGGCTCCCTGTTGGGCGCAGCAGCCGTCCGCTGCGCTCCCCGAAGCGCCGTACTGCCGCCACCAGGCGTGTCGCCTCGGCAGCCAAACGGTTTTGAGCCCTGGCAATACGGTTCAGCTCGGACACCCGTTTTCTCTTCCCTAATTAGGCCTGCCTCCTCTTGTGAGGCCTGGCGCTTGGACTTGGCGAAAATCACGCCGATGAGGTTGGCACCGGCAGCGACGGCGCACGACGCATCCTCCTGCGAAGGCCAGCTACGGCAGCTACGTGCACGAAGCTTCATTCATAATTTCCTACATAATGATAGCTCCTAGCTGTCGAGATCATCGGTCCAGAAAAATCTAAAAATTTGGGTTCGAAGGGTGGTATCTAAGAAGCCCAAAAAATTTAAAGTTTATGATCTCAACCACTATAGTACTATAGGTTAACAGGACTCTGGTTATACAGTATCGTATCGTATGCAAACTCACTGTGACAACTCCAGCTATTCTTTGGACGCCGAGGGGAGGTGCGATCGATAGCACCTCGCGTCGTACGCCGCAGACTTTCACCAGTACAGCCCCCGGCGCCACCGGCAGCGCTGCAACGCCTTCGCCGGGTGCCATCATGGCCAGAATGGCAGCACCTGTGTCGTAGCACTTCTGGGGACGTAGTGCATTCTGTAAATCTGCGAAGTCACTCTGCTGGCGCAGCCTGGATCCGGTGCCCTCATCAGGGCCTCGCCCACCAGGATCCCAGAGCATCGAATCTGCCTGCAGTGTGCCACGTCCTCAGCGCTGGAAAGGCCGCTGAGAGCCAACAACTTCACCTCCGTGCCAACTGCCACGCCCCGCCGTGCTAGCTCCTGGCGAGACACGAGGATCCACGAGACTCAGACACTCCTTTCAGGCTTTGAAGCGCTCGCGGGTCTCCTGAGAGATTGCCTGTGTGCGGTGTTTATCCAGGACCAGGGTGTGCAGGTTCCGGTTGTTCACCCCCAGCACTTTGGCCCCCGCCCGTAACGCGACCTCTGAGAAAAGGCGAAAGGAAGTGGGGTTGCAAGGCGAGGGGACGGGGAGGGGCCTCCAGCTCACTATCGGTGACAACTTCCACCAAGGGCTCCAGGCCCTGGCTCCGGCAGCAGCTCAGCAATGCCTGCAGCCTCCGACACTGCGTTTTATTGGCTCTGAAAGCTCTCTTTTTTCAGGGTCTCTACGCGAAGGCCTGGTCTGCGAGAGGATGGAAACCATGAGGAGCACCGTGTCTGCACCGTGAGCGACGGCTTCAAGGACCTGATACTCCTCAGTGACTCACCCAGACCCAACACGCTCAGAACGCTTTTCCATCGGAGAAATTGGCAGCTCAAGTTCTGCCGAGGTACATCGATCAAGAAGTCCTTCCGCAGGCAGGCGGGCCGCCTTCTTCCCTCCTTCGTGGCCCAGGCCTGCGTCCTCCAAAAAACGGAGAAACACCCACCGCGTGGTTGTGGAAACTTTTCCCGTCTCAGCCGCAGTCTCCTGACTCGGACATCTTTGAGGTCTGCCAGAGTGCCTTTGAACCACTTGGGCTCGGTCAATACCGAGAGGATGCTCGCACCATGGTGACTGTAGACCAGAGCCTTGTGCAAAGAACAACTTGACATCGTGTGAGACAACTGAGGGCAGCAACATTCGTATATTCAACACCAGTATTGTGCTTGTGGGAAAATGCTGACATACTGCATGTCGTCACCTTTTGAGCAGTCTTGGGAACCATCTTCTTAAAGTCTGTCCGTGCCTGCTCGGCAGCATCCAGGTCAGGGCTGATGTCGCCCTTCGTGTCAAGAGATAGCTGTCCACAAATCATGCAGCCTTTGCCACACAAGATACCTCGTAACCTCAACATCCCGCTTTTCGATTGTCAACCTGTCATGCTGCCTTCGAAGGGGAGGCCCGCTTGAACTCTGCAGCCAGAGCCAGGGACCAAGAAGATTTCTCGGCCGCGCCGATGCAGTCCTGAAGGCCACAGAAAGCCAAGTCGCCTACATTTCCTGTGGGGGACGATGTCCATCATCGACAAACCGAAAGCGGTGTCGCATAATTTTGCATGCTTTTCTCCGAAATGTCCACCAGAGACTGCGGCGCGCCGAACTCTTTGACGAAGGCCTGTGCTGTTTCCGCAAGATGCTCTGGTGGGAGCTTTTCCTTGGCAGTGGCCACATCCTGCGCGAGCAGGTGCGCTGCGAACCCCCAAGCCCTCGTCTTGAAAAACAAGTGCTGGCCATGTCCCTTCCAAGTGCCTTCACTCGCTGCTGCACAATCTCTTGGAGCTTGGAACGCTTTGCAGCAGGATCTCCGAAGCCGTACAAGTGCCCACAATCCTCGGCCTGGTCCAAGATCGCGCAAACGACTTTCGGAAATCATCGACACGCTTGCGAGTAGTAGTTGTAGTAGTAGTAGTAGCAGTAGCAGTAGTAGTAGTAGTAGTAGTAGTAGTAGTAGTAGTAGCAGTAGTAGTAGTAGTAGTGGTAGTAGTAGTAGTAGTAGTAGTAGTAGCAGTAGTAGTAGTAGTAGTAGTAGTAGTAGTAGTAGTAGTAGTAGTAGTAAGCACCCCGACTGAGCTATGTCCCACTAGCGGGACGCCTTTTTTTGCCTGACTAGCTTGGCGTAGATGAATGCAGACCCTCGGCACTCAGCCTTCAGGGGTATTCTGCTTCTACTCTTGTGTGCAATGTTTGGCGACTTGGGTAAACCCAAGCCCCGGGATCTCCGAAAGGAGTCCCCAGGCCCTTGATCTGAGGCAAGCCCGGGCATGAGGCAAGGATGCCGCCAGGCTGTCAACTGGAAACGTGCTCGGAATAGTCCGACATTATCGTACCCATGGGCTCAGGACATCCAAGCAAAGCTAGTCATTCGCAGTGCCGGCCCGGTCGCAAGTCCGGGTTGAGTTCCTGGCTGAAAACCTTCCTTGCTGTTGACCAGGACTCATGGTGTGAGGGTGCCAGCTCTTTCCGCTGGAGCTGAGGGAAGCAGCACACTCGTCAACTCGTCATGCCTCTTTCACAGCACGTGCGGAAGCAAGCGGAAATTCAGTCATTTATAGGTAACCAGGTCCTACTCACGCATTTTGTTGCCAACTGTCAAACGTTCCCTCGCGTGAGCTTGTTGCAGAAACTTCGTTTCCTTCAAATGCCCGATGAGTGTTTAGCTGCAGATCATCGCTACACCCGAACGCTGACCGAAAGCTGGCGGCGGCAACCTACCCCATCCTGGGATGGGATGGCCCGCACCGGGACCCACGTATGCTTCGAGATGTGGTTTGGATTTTGACGCGTGCGTCCCTCCAGGTCACAGTTAGTATGTGCGAGAAAGCTGTGTTCCGGCGATGCTTTGCAGCCAGACCTCCCTTGGGTGCTGAAATCTCTGGAGTGAGCCTAGTGGCGCCATTGACGGCCCCTACTGTCTGATATCTAGTGTGCCATTTTTGGCCACTGTGCTCATGCGTCTGCCAACCAGCCGTGTCAGGACGCAGTGCACTCGCGTCGCTTGTGTTCCGTGATGCCTGTGCCAATCTGAGCATCTATTTGTACATCTGGTGTCCACCGTTCACACACCTAGTCAGTAAGAGCGAGAACGCTGGGTCTTGCCGATGCGCAGTTTGCAGCTATTCGTAGCGGAACTCGACCCTATGGTCATAGAGCCCTAGAGGCGCCGGCGCAATGCACTGCCATTAGACTGACGCGCCAAGCTGAGCAACCGGCTGCGATTGGAATGAATATAGTAGTAAGTAGTAGCAGGAGCAGGAGCAGGATGTGAAGGGTCACGGGCAGACAGAGTTGCACAAGCAATCGCACGCTGCCCTCTTTTTATCACTGTGCCCAAAGCGTCGTTCAACGGCCCTGACAAGCCGAACGCCCACTCTGGGCGTTGCTGCGCACAACCAGTGCCGCAGGCATACGCGAAGCAACCTACGACTTTCAGCCGTGCTTACTTGAGCCAGAATGTTGCGGAACACGAATTACAACAGCATGCATGAAACAAAACACACAGCTTCACAGCCGGCCCAGTCACAATCGCCCCTCAGCCGAGAGCACGGAAGTGTCGTTAGGGCTCAGCGGGCGGCCGGAGACCAAACACTAGACCTACCAGACAACCCTCCGAAACAAACATTGCCCTCGGCCCTGTACCTTTTCTCGGCACTTACGGCACGAGGCTCCTGGTCTGAAACTGTACACAGTCTGCGCCGCACTGCGGCCGCAGGACTGGTGAAAAGCAACTGGCCGAGGCAAGGAAGCCACTCCACGCGCTTCGGGAGCACTTCCGTGCCTCCCCACCCCTTTTATCCTGCCTGCAGGGGACCCACCCTGTAAGAGTTGCGTGAAGCAGGCAAGAGCTCTGGAAGGACTTATCCCACGACTTTTCACACCAACAGCGAACGCATGTAGATTCCTGAGCTGTGCATGACTTCCTCAGAATGTGAGATCTACAATCTTGCTGAAATGGTCTACCGAAAGACTAACAGATGCTGGCTTCTGCCGATCATGGTGAAAAACTGTTCTGAGGCCTGGGGACCCTTAACACCTGAACCCCACACACGGACCTCCCAGCCAGCATGGCTCGAGCGATGGGCGCATGCACACAATTGGCATGAATCCTGATGCACAGTCACTCCCCCAGAAACGGAGACATGCCCCGTTTCTCACCTGTGCACGCTCTTCCCTCGGAAGCTTACTGCCTCCTTCAAAAGCCCTAACACAGCCTAAATACCCGAAAAACACCACACCTCAACGGACCCTTACCTAAAAGCTTGCAAGCAAATGCCTCATCGGCATTCATGTACCATCACCCCATTTGCAACATTTGCACAGTCTGCGAGCCATTAGTTCCTCGCTGACTGCTATCGCTTCGCACTCTTTTGAAAGGTGCACACACTGGCCCGACTTTGTGAAGTGCAGCACACAGTCTAAGACAGTCTACACCGCTCATACGTCTAGGCGGCATCCTAGTTTCTCCAACGCAGTGGGGACATAAATTACGAACGATGGGTGAGCTAGCAAATTGCATAGGTCGACAACCCAAGGTACTATGAGCGCAATCCCCCTTCTGAGTCAGATAAACAACTGGACGCCCGTGTGCCATTTGATTCTCAGCCCTACAGCTCATTATGACCGACTTCTTCAAACCCCAAGGTCGCCTAACAATGTCAACCTCAACCCTACGGTCAACCCTACTGCTGGAGGCTGCTGCCTCGGCCCCCCGATCCGCAACCCTCTGGTCGCCTTTCGAAATCAATCGCGGGGTTTCCAGGGACTAAACCTTTAGGGTCTACTGGGTCGGGGTTTGGCTCACTATCTCGGGTCTTACCAGGTCCTAAACCCTTAGGGTCCTGGGGCTGGGAATCTGTCGCCGACTCGTTCGGCATGCACTCTGGGGCCAGCCTGCGAGCTGGTTGCACCTTCTCGGAGTGGGGGTTTCTGCACGCCGCTGTGCCGGCAGCCCACAGCCTTTTCCAAGGCTCGCAGTCGTCGACTTTTTAAGGGAAAGGTCTAAACCACTAGGGACTATGGGGTGAGGCTGTCGTCGTCGAAGTGATACCCCTCGCTCCCTCTCGGAAGTCTGCCTCTCTAAGCCCTGTCGATCCCCTTTAACACTTCCCTGGCTTATAAGCCCTGTTTCTTCTTCCCCTGTAGGTTGCTCGCAAGAACTAACCTCTACCCTTCTAGACCCTCCCCTAGTATCAACCTCATTCCAAACCGTGATGTTGACCACTGGAGACGGATACGACTGCTCTAACTTCGTGGCTCGCTTTGGGGTACTTACGTGCTTATCATCCAACAGCTGCGCATCACTTGAGGAGCCTCGAACAGCACTGCCGTCCCGCGCAACACTGCCCGTCTCACGAACTGCAACTCTCTGAAGGACACACCAAGCACCTAGCGCACCTAACAGCCCGAAGACCAAAGCAAACATCCCCAGAAGCAACCCCAGTTCCCATGCGCCGTCGGAACTCTCAGAGGGTGTGGCATAACCATCGACCCCTGAAACAGAAGCTGCAGCACTAAGCACTCCTAAGGTCCGGGCACCTCTTGAGGATCTACTTGTACAACTACCGGATCTATTGTACTGAAAACCAGACGCTCGCTCCGGCTCATCGTCATCAGAGCTGGGTCCTCGGGGCATTCCCGAGTCAGTTGTCCACTGTCCAAAAGACGACTCCTCAGTCCCACTCTCACTACTTGCAACATCATCCGCATATACAAACCTATGATTATGGGGATCCTCGGGCACATCTGGATCCTCAACATCGGGTGGAACTTCAGGCTGGTGTCCTGGGGGCATAGGAACGGTTGGATCCCTGGCCTCCGGCATTCCTCTTCGAGCAAGCTCTTCAGGCACCTGGGTATAGTAGAGCTCAACTCCCTCCACCGATGCATAGGCATGCGCAGCATCATACTGAAGTTGCATTCCCCTCGAATCCGGAATCATCACCTCAGGAGACCCATCCCTATCAACTGGACCTGGCAGTGCAACTAATCCGGCATGCAGTCCTGATGCGTCTTCAACGAACTCCGGAAACGCTCTCTCACACAGATCTTCCATCGTACCCAATTCAGGCACTACGATTCCTAAACCCTCTGCTTGCTCCTGCTCCCCCGCTTCCAAGCACCCCAGAGCCTCAGTCTGGACTACTTCTTCAGCGAAGCAGCGAGTGACTCGCATCTCCACGCACACTGGTCGTGGCCTAAAACAATCCTGAAGAAACCTTCCCAATCTAGCGGCGCACCACCAACCACAACCCAAGCCAAATCCTACAACAAAGCTTTGAAGCAGGGTCCCAGGCATGCTACTCAACTCTGATACCGGCTCTGCCCTGGCACCAGAACACTGTATCAAGAATACCAGTGCAAGCAGCGCTTTTGCAACACCAGTTTGTCCAGTTGATAACGAAGCTACTTGGGGTCGTGGTGGATCAGGATTACTCTTAAGGTGGGGAGCCCATAAATCGCAAACCTTAATCTGATCTTCAAGTCTAGCAGGGCCTACTGCTTTCGTTCCCAGATCCGCAGGCATGAAGACACCGTCAAGATGCGACAAGCACCACTGCCCTGATTCCAAATCCTGACGTACTACCGCACCGCGCAGTCGAAGATGCCTAGTTCTCCACGAACCTGACTCAAGCACACAAAGTTGAATTGCCGCAGAATTATCACAATAAAGTCTCGCTTCAATCTGATCTTCCGCCGTGTCCAACAGTGCCGCAATTGTAGGCCTCATCGATTTTCCAAGCAAGTGGGCCTCCGCCAGAGAGTACAGCTCGCACTCAGCTGTATGAGAAGCAATCAGTGTTTGGCGACTTGCCGACCAAGCAATAAGAGCTGCACCCCGGAACAATTGGAAACATCCGTAGCTTCGACTCTGCTCATCAGCGGCAAACGACGCATCCGAGTATGCATCTATGCTCTTTGCCTCCTCCCTGAACTTAAGCTGATCCCATTTACCACACAACCTACTGGGCACCTTATAATGCAAACCAACCTCGGGAGCATGTCTCAAGTACCGAACAGCGTGCTGGGCTCGCTCAAGCGCCTCAAGAGGATTCGCCACTATCTGTTTCGCCGCCATATTTACCGCATAAGCAATGTCTGGCCTCGTCCGATTTGCAAGCCAAAGAAGCTGTCCTATAATCCCTTGAGCTTTCCTGGTAACTGCAAGTAGGTCCGTTCCCTCCAACAGTTCCGGAACCTTCGGTGCTTGACTGCTGGAACTGGTTCCTGTCCTGGAATCTCACTGAAATAAAGATCCAACAGGTCCTTCGTGTAGTTCTCCTGATGAAGTCGAATACCTTCAGTCGTTCTTTGCAGCTCGTAGCCCGCAAACTTCAAGTAATCGCCATCCTTGGACAACCATTCTGGCGAGGACAGTTCCCAATGATTCTGCAGACCCATCACCACGGCATCAGCAACTGGTTTCTCAGCAGCAATCAAGATATCGTCAACGTACAAAGCGATAACTCCTATCTTCCTTGGCTGATCCTGGCCTTTTTCTGACGACTCTCCTGCAGCTGATGTCTCCACCACATGCCACAGGTTGACATCCTCTGCCATCTTAACCAGTTGCAGAATCTTGCCCTCATAGGGAATCCGAAGCTCTGTCATCACTTTGTCCCGATGAACACTCCATGACTTTGGTGCAGAAGCTAGCCCATACAGGGCTTTTTTAACCATCCAGTATCTAGCCTTTGTAATCCCAGTTTCCCGCAAAATGATAGGCACTTTGACCACAGTCACCTTTTGACGACCTTCCAGTTTCATGTCCAGGAGAGGCGCCTGCAAGAATGCTGTGCGCACGTCTACCGAAACCATGTGCCAGCTGGGCTCTATGGCGGCCCTTCTGACCATCATCCTGATGGACTCCGAGCCAGCCCCACTGGCAAAAAGATCCACTTTCTGAGACGTGCCATCTGACTAGCAGAAATTGCCGCACCCAACAATCCTCGCCTTGCGTCTCCCAGTTGGCTTCCTAACATAAACCACTTTCCCAGGGATCACCTCTACAGCAACATCTGGATTTTCCAACAGGCAGTTGTATTGCTCATCTCGCAACTCTTCTACAGCCTCCGTCCTAAATACTAAGGAATCGAATTCCTCTTTCAGCGAATCTTTCCACTTGTGTGGCTCCCGCCGGACTTGTTCCTGAGAAATAATCTTTGTCTGAAGTGGGGGCGGGTCCTCATCAGGCTTGCTATCCGAAGAACCCAAGCTAGATTCCTCTTCGCTCACACCCTCCTGTTCACTAGCAACTGCCACACTTCTCAGCTCATGAAGAACTGAATTCTCATGGCCACCCGCTTCAAGCTTACTTAGCCTTCTTACATCCATGCAACGAAGCACATGTAGCTCACGCTCCAGACTACCAAGCTCCAACATCAATTCATCTTCGCACTCTTTCAGGCTGCCCGTAAGATCCTCATCAAAGGCTTCCAGCAACCTACAACGACACAGATGATCCGACGCAAGCTCTTGTGCAACTTCCTCAGGGCAAACCATCACAGGCCAACTAACTTCTGCGATACAGTAGCTATCATCAGCAACTCCGTGCTGAGCGCACAGTTCCAACGAACTGAGACACTCTGGAACCCTGTGACCAAGACAGTCCGGATCCCTGTCCCAAGATAACCCTTTATCCCTGTACTCCCCCATGGCAAAGTTTCCTCCGTCATCTGCCTCGAGAGTTTTGCGTAGAAGCTGAAGCTCTGTTGTCACACATGCCAGGAAGACACTTTCCGGACAGCACCGTGGTAGTTCTTCACTAACTACCGTTTTCGGACCCACAGGCCTTAGTACTTCAATCCCCTTCACAAGACCACACTTACTCAAGGGACTACCCTCCCCGGAGAACCCCAACTGTGCACCTGATGCATCTGACACACTTGAGGACACTTGCGGTGCATCTGCTGCATCACGCATGTGATCTGAAGAATGGGATTCCGTCAGACTTGCAATGGTCTGCAAGCTACTCAACCTGAACCGCGACGCAAACCTAGACCCCCAACTACACATTGGAGCTGGCGACCCTTCACCTCTAACCCGCTGGTCAGTTCTATACCTCTCCCTTCCTCTGCCCTGTTCCGCTGAGAACGGCTGAACCTTCTCCTGAGTCCCCGCATTGAACAAGGTAGCACAGCATCGCACCTGCACCTCATCATGCTTCTGCTCTGAAGGATGGGATTCCGTTGAACTTGCAAGGGTCTGACCCAAACTGCCCTGAGTCATCGTCAACCTTTCATTGACATGCGGCAACTCCACTACCTCTTCCCCAGAAACTTGTGCTCCGAAGCTTGAAACTTTCAAGGAATCTGAGACCGGATCCCCCCCCATCACTGGCACAGGATGGGCGCTCAGGTCGAAGGCGAAAGACAGATCGTCCGGTCCAAGCCAATTTTGAAGCTCTACCCCTGCCCTTGCGCCAGTTCTGGAAACCCTGAACAGACCTCCCATTCGGAAAGTTTTGTATGCAGAGGCGCAAATCACCCAGTCGCGACCGATCAAAGGGCAGCTCATCGTCATCACTAGGTGCAAACATAGCCCGCCTGGGTGCAGGATGGCACCGAGTAACCGTATTCTGAGCTGGGTTGAACTCCCAATACTCGGTCTTAGTGCCCGGTACAAAGGTAAAACCAGAGTCCCACAGCAAGCGACGATCAGCACCTCCTAGTTTATGCAACCCACGCGCCGTAAAGCCATGCAGACGGCAACGACTCATGCCACACATGCGCATTGAACAAGGTAGCACAGCATCGCACCTGCACCTCATCATGCTTCTGCTCTGAAGGATGGGATTCCGTTGAACTTGCAAGGGTCTGACCCAAACTGCCCTGAGTCATCGTCAACCTTTCATTGACATGCGGCAACTCCACTACCTCTTCCCCAGAAACTTGTGCTCCGAAGCTTGAAACTTTCAAGGAATCTGAGACCGGATCCCCCCCCATCACTGGCACAGGATGGGCGCTCAGGTCGAAGGCGAAAGACAGATCGTCCGGCCCAAGCCAATTTTGAAGCTCTACCCCTGCCCTTGCGCCAGTTCTGGAAACCCTGAACAGACCTCCCATTCGGAAAGTTTTGTATGCAGAGGCGCAAATCACCCAGTCGCGACCGATCAAAGGGCAGCTCATCGTCATCACTAGGTGCAAACATAGCCCGCCTGGGTGCAGGATGGCACCGAGTAACCGTATTCTGAGCTGGGTTGAACTCCCAATACTCGGTCTTAGTGCCCGGTGCAAAGGTAAAACCAGAGTCCTACAGCAAGCGACGATCAGCACCTCCTAGTTTATGCAACCCACGCGCCGTAAAGCCATGCAGACGGCAACGACTCATGCCACACATGCGCATTGAACAAGGTAGCACAGCATCGCACCTGCACCTCATCATGCTTCTGCTCTGAAGGATGGGATTCCGTTGAACTTGCAAGGGTCTGACCCAAACTGCCCTGAGTCATCGTCAACCTTTCATTGACATGCGGCAACTCCACTACCTCTTCCCCAGAAACTTGTGCTCCGAAGCTTGAAACTTTCAAGGAATCTGAGACCGGATCCCCCCCCATCACTGGCACAGGATGGGCGCTCAGGTCGAAGGCGAAAGACAGATCGTCCGGCCCAAGCCAATTTTGAAGCTCTACCCCTGCCCTTGCGCCAGTTCTGGAAACCCTGAACAGACCTCCCATTCGGAAAGTTTTGTATGCAGAGGCGCAAATCACCCAGTCGCGACCGATCAAAGGGCAGCTCATCGTCATCACTAGGTGCAAACATAGCCCGCCTGGGTGCAGGATGGCACCGAGTAACCGTATTCTGAGCTGGGTTGAACTCCCAATACTCGGTCTTAGTGCCCGGTGCAAAGGTAAAACCAGAGTCCTACAGCAAGCGACGATCAGCACCTCCTAGTTTATGCAACCCACGCGCCGTAAAGCCATGCAGACGGCAACGACTCATGCCACACATGCGCATTGAACAAGGTAGCACAGCATCGCACCTGCACCTCATCATGCTTCTGCTCTGAAGGATGGGATTCCGTTGAACTTGCAAGGGTCTGACCCAAAGCCAAACAGCAACAGCTGTGGTCCTGCAGAAGGCAACGACTCACGCCACACATGAGGACGGAACTCTATGGGCTGATGCGACTTGTATGGATACACCTTGCCCTGTAGTTCAGTTCCACTGCTCAAGCATCGATTCTCCGTCGTCCCAGCACCAGCTGTGATAACCTGAGCACTCGGTTTGTCCTGGATCCACAGACCGCTGCTTGAAGCTACAATTGGCAACACCACATTTGGCACATCCCGCTGGTTATGAATATCCCTGTGCATTGCGTGATCCACATTCAAAGCCAGGCCAACACCCGCAAAAGGAACCGAGGTATGCCTCGAAAGGTAAGAGGTCAAGTAACGGGTTACCCATGCATGATCCTTGGTGTCACACTTGACCCCGGACATCCCGCTAAAGGTGAACCCCCCGCCCCCCACTAACAAAGCTACACCGCAACCTGCTTGCTGACCCATGGTCCTCCTTCTTCTGCATGCGTCCATTCTGATGAATGTGCTTGGCCATGCACACAGCAAGTGCTGCAACGTCCTTTGGCTCAAACCCCTCCCTTTCAATCAGCTCCTTTGCAAGTATATCCGCTGGATTCTTGGGATCCGCTAAGGTGTTGGTAACCTGCATTTTCCTAGCCTTAAGTTTTCTCCTTAAGCCTAACAGAAGGTGCATCCAAGTCTACAACGGGCCCTGTATACTCAAATTTAACCCGACTACTATCAATGGCAGGGAACATCTTACTGGCGGTGAACAGGTGGCCCTGCTCAGTCCGCACCACCCACCCCCGAGCGCAATCGGATGAGGGGCATTTGGCATAAGCCTTGGCAGTCAGTGATTCCCAGACCCCCCTTCGCCAGGAGCGTTGCAAGACCTGAATTTCTGTGTCGTACGGGATAGAAGGAATGGGTTTCATCCTCAGTACTTTTCTAGCTGCTTCCCGAAGTTCGTGTGCTGCAAGTTTTGCAGCTAACGGCCAATCTGAAAGCGTAGCCCCTGATGCCTGCAAGATGGTCCTAGTTTTCCCCTTTATCCGCATGATAGCCGCTTCGGCTCTCCCGTTGGATTGGTGCTCTTCCGCGAAAGCCAATGTCTTATGCACCCCAAACTTAGCGCACCACGACCTCAACGTCTCGTTATGATATTCTCTACCACGGTCCGAATGGAGTCTCTGAACTGAAAGTCCATCCGCAATAATCCTAGAGTACATTCTACTTACTGCATTCGTGACTTCTTGTTGTTTCTTGGATGCGACCGGTTCAGTCAGTACATAGTCGATCATCTGAACCTTTGGCAAATGCTGAGCCTGAGCTTCCGTCAGCCACTCTGTCCTAGATGCCTTGACCCGCTCTGACCAATCCTTCCAAGCTTGCTCCGTGTCAACCACGTCCTTAGAGGTGGCCTCGGGGACATCTTCCGAAGCCTCGCACCCCTGGCTGGCAAACCATTCCTCATCATCAAGGTGCGCTGCAAACATACCTACATCTACACCCGGGTCTCTGTCGGCTGCTGCAGTCACATCGCTTTCGTCTGGATCAAGGATGGGGATAGTGAGGACCCCTACGATTAAGTACCGTGGTTTCTTGCCCCTACCCTCGTCTTCACCTGCTGGAAAACGGCCTGCTGTATCTACCGAAAGTGTCCACGCCTGTGGCGTGAGCACTCGGCGGTGCTGTCTATGACGAGCCGACCCGGCCAAGCAACGCTTGCAATCACGACGAAAGGGAGTGTGGTTGTTGCGCAAGTGCTCAATGAACCCTGCATCGATAGATCGGAGGGCTGATCCCCCGTTAGTCTTATGTTTTCCCAGTGCACGCCCCAGCATGTTGGTAACAGCCAGCCATAGGCCTGGAGCCCACTCGGACCAGGTCATACCCAGAGCCCGGTTTCCCTTCTGCCTGCCTTCCAACTTGAAGCCTTCTCGCCAGCAATCAACTAGAGATGGATCTGGATGCAAATTGCAGAACAATGTGGTAGGGCGAATCCTCGAGTGTCCTAGGGGACCCTGATGGAAGGAGAATCCACTCAGGTTCAAGGTCTTACTCAATGCCTCCCACTCTGGTGTAACCCATAGTGAAGCAAAGCCCTTCTCAGGCTGGTAAGAATTCATCACCTGATTCTCAACATCACCCTTTTCCGCATCCTCAGGATGCTCCACAACACTCACAAGCTCCTCGCCCCCAAGCGAGCCATTCGCTGCGTTTGCAATTGCCATCAGCACCATCATACGCAGAAGAAGAACATCATCTGTGCGACGCTGGGAGATTTCTTGACAAGAAAGCCCCTCCAACCCACATATGAACCTATACTTTCCCCCCCTAACCCTAAGAGGTCTCAGGCCAACTGCTGACTCATCCGCAAGATACCTGCAAACTTCAAAGGTTCTGCTGGACGGTGCTGCGACAATTGCCCTAATCCGGCCCTGCGCAGCCTGACGCAACAAGTAATGGGACGTGCCATCTACTAGCAGGTCCTCCTGTCGATCAACTGGCACATGTGCCAGTCCATGCCGATCGGATATCTCATCAAAAACCTTTCTCCCCTTTCCACAGAAGAGATGCACAATCAGTCCACTGGATTTCTCAAACCTTCGCCTCATCCGTCTATTCCAAGTGGGAACCTCATTCACTGGATCCTGCACTGTCCCAGCCTCCGGAAACAGCCTTTGAAGGAAGATTTGCATAGCCGCATCTGCTTGCGTATCACGCTGCACTATCAGAGCTGCCAAATCAGAATCATCTAGGGCGGTAAGATCTTGCATGATGCCCCACATCCTAGCACATCTAGCCTCCTTACCCCTAATCACCCCTTCATATTCTGCAATTAGCTCAAGTGCTGTAGCCTCCGGAATCTCTGGACACCCCGTACTGTCGTCCACATCCAGATCACCCTTCTTTGGATGCCAGATACTGCACCTGGTAGAGTCCCAGTCTATCTTATATCCCAAAGTCAACACCGCTCTGACTGACAAGATTGGCGCCACATAGGATCGACTAAGAAGCGTACCTTCCCTGTTAACCTGAAGCGTACATTCCCCACAAGCAAGTTTCACCTGCACCTCTGGCAACCCAGTTTCATCCTCTCTAGCGGTTCTCAAACAGGATGTAGCTCCCCCGTCTATCAAACCCCGTGGCTGCCCAACCTGGGCCTTCTTCAGGAGTGCAGACATAGACTCAAGGTGTGGTCTCAAGGATGCAAGTTTCAAGCTCTGGAGCAACTGTGCGGCCTCCTTAATCGCCTGGGCGGTCGCAGCCGCCTTCGCCGATGCACTTGCACCAGGCTTGCCCTTTCCTGCAGCCCCACCGTCCTGGCCAGACCCGTTAGGTTTACCCTTAGGCCCATTATCCTTAGCACCCTTCTCTGACCCCGGTGGCTTCTGGTACTTGCCTCCACCTGGAAACACACACTCCGACTTCTGATGGCTCCCCCCACACGCCCAGCACTTGCCTGGTCTCTCAAGTGCATGAGAAAAGGTACAAGATTTCCCGAACCTGCAACCCTTATCAGTGATCCAACCCGTGCAAGGTTTCTTAACCCCAGAATTCGTCTAAATGTCCGCCCCTGAAGCCTCCGAGCCCTTTTCAACACCCTTTCCACCTCCAGCTGGCTTTCCCCCAGGCTTCCCCTTCTCTGAACCATCCAAAGTAACCGAAGCAACCCTTTGCCGCTTTGACGCGCGATCTGGAATTGCCACCGACAACAGCTCCAGTTCTGCGAGCACAGTGCGGCCAAACTCTTCGACGGTGTGGCTGGGTGTCAAGTTGAAGCTGCATTCTCACGGTATGCATGCGGAAGTTCATAGAAGGATTGCCCTGTAAGATACCAGCTATGGACTTGTCAAGGCTATCAAGCAACAGAGATGAATCTGGTACCGAGATCTTCATTGCACGAGCTCGTTCAAGATGCCTAAACCATTTCTGGAACCCACTAGTGGCATTCACCGCTGTATCATACACCGGCAGCGTTGTAAGGCGCCTCAGAAGTTCAGCCCTTTCATTCAGGCCTCCAGGCTGACAGGTTCGTAGCGCCAAGAACATAAGTCCCACACAAGACAAATTCCTATTAGACAGTGCTTGCTCGTAAACCACACTAGGAAGAGCCTTACTCAGCATCCCAACCCCTCTTGCTTCAAGACGCGTAAACACATCACTCATGAGAGTAGAACTTGGGCTTCCGGAGATGCGAGCTCGATCCAATGGTTTGGCAACTGCCCAGACCACCGTCTGGATCTATTTATTAGATCCAGGCAGTCCTGGTTCTATTTTTAAGATCCAGAAGCTGCTTCTGGATCTAAAAAATTCAGCTATGGCTGTGTCGATCTTGTAAGCTTTTGACTGGTTGCATGCAGGAATTCGGAGTGTGGATTTAAAAAAAACAAACCCTAGAGTCCCTAACATCTTTTGTCGATCGGCGTTGTCTTTGAGTGCGTGCGTTCTGCTTGTGGCCCTACCGGAGGGGATACCTGGCACTTAACAAAGGATCCTCTCACACGATGGCTCGCACCGCCCGTGAAAGTGGTCGCTTTGAGGCCAACGTGCCAGTGCCGGCACATGACAGCGGGACGATGCGCTAACGTGCCACGCTGGGGTGGCCAGCTTTCCGGGCTCGACGGGAATCTGTTGAAGTGTGTGAGCCATCAAGCACGGGAGGCCTTCCATGCTCATGATTGCATGCCCCCCCCCCTCCCCCCAAATCGCACAAACCTTTGTGCATGTCACCCAGAACCGAAACCTGCGCAAAACCGAAACACAAATGTCTGCAAAGCATCATGACAAAAACCGTTTCAGTTCTTCGAATGCAACCTGTCTCAGATTCAAAGTTTGGCGTTCGGTGCTGATTCGAATATCTTCGAAAGATAAGCCAACCTTGCACCGACGCCGAAACAAGAGCCCGAGTGATTAAGTTCCCGGAAGTTCTGGTCTTAAGGTGCAGTTTCAGAGTCTCGAGGGAAGCAACAATTATTGGGCAGAAATGCATGAGACGTGACAAGAAGGACCCAGCAAAAGATAGAAACGTCGAAACAAACCTGTGTTGAAGTTACAGGTACATATCAATCTCCCGGCTTTTGCATTCATGATCTTGGCACACTAGGGTTGATTTAATTTATATATAGAGCTTTGCGATACACTTGTATTTGTTACTGTTACGGGTATCGCGGCTGTGTTGTGCGAATTGTTGGCCTCGGCGAGTCTGCCCATGCACAGATTTATTGCAAGGCTCTGCATGTCGCAGCCGGGGTTTAGATCTTAGTCTGGCGATCTTTGGGTCACAAAGGCTTCGTGGCGTCGCAGGGTCTAGCAGCTTAGCTGGGATCATTTATTCCGCTAGCCTGATTCGTGCTGATCGTGAAACATCAACAGCCCAGGAGGACCATTTCAAAGCAGAAAACTCGAGTAATTTCCGAATCATATTTAGCATATAGGTATCTGTTGCATCACTGTCAGAGGCCCTCTCCAGGTTTTCAGAGAAGCTGTGACGACCGCCGTGCCCGCTCACCTTGGATGGATCGCAGCTCGAAAGTTGACTGCCCTGAATGCCTGCTTATGTTTACACGTAGAGGAAGTAGTCAGTGATCGGGTCCTGGCCATAGTGGCCGATGGTTATACGTAGGCTCCAGGACTTTGCAGGGCCAGTCTGGGGCATGAAACTTCGCTGAAAGCATCAGAATCTACATAGCCTCTACATGTAGATGCCGCTGAGTAAGAAGCCCTCCGGCAATGTGGCGGCAACTGGACGAAGCAAGGGCTGCGTGGATTCGTTTGGGTTGGCCGAAGCCTTGAAACCCTGGGCCTGTAAGAAGAACTTCATCTCCTACACAACGGAAAGGAATCTTGACAGCATGCATGGATTTGCTATAGGCTCGCAGGCCAGTCTTGTGTGACTGCATGGTCGTACTTAGCGGACTTAGCGAACTAAGGGACGTCAAGCACAAGGACGTCCCTTCGCTGAAGGCTTATTTGGAGTATCTTCGGGCTGTGCAAAAGGTGGATCGTACGTTCAACTTCCCCCACTCGACTATCTGCAACGCCTTGAAGGTGATTGACAAGGACTCGACCCCCAACTGCAGTAGAAAGAAACCCCCCGTGGCCATTCTTCTTAACACTGACAAAACAAGCTGCTCGCGGAGGAGAGCGATCATCGTGGTGGCGATTCCTGGGCAGAGACGAATGCACTACGGCTCAGCGCTGCATTTAGACACGTCTCTCAGGAAGCATTGCGATGTCGCAAGTGGTTGCCACAGGAGCTATTGAGTGTTCAATTAAGGGCTCGCTTCAGCTTGCAAATATTGCATAAAGGGCTTGCAGGGTTAGTTGGGAAATTAGAAAATTATTAGGTTCGTTAGTGCTTATGTAGGCGGCATCTCGAAGGGGACCATCTGCAACTATGCAACTAAGTGGTTACAAGCGAGGATTAAAATAAATATAGCATCCCCAACTTTACTTACTATGGCCAATGATCCTTCTGACCAGACTCCAAGTTTGTGACGGTATCAAAACTGGGGCTGTGAACTCTGTGAGCTCCTGCTCGGATGTGGGGTGTTAAGGTGGTCGAAGGATGCCAGGATTTTGCTTGCAAGGCGAAGGCTTCTCCCGACTGTATTTCGCCCAAGTCCTAAACCCTCACCTCTCGAAACCCACTCTCTAAACTTAAGCTCTAGGACTCTAGAATCGACGACGAGGCTGCTACTCCTGTTCCTACTCCTAGTCCTTCTCTTCTGCTTATGCCGTTGCTGCTGCTGCTGCTTACAACAATTAATATTATTGCTATTACGATTACTTGCATGACTATAACTCTTAATGCTTGTGCTCCTCCTACTCCCACCGCCACAACCACCGCCCTCGGCTGCTGCTGCTATGCTGCTGCTGCTGTGCTTACCGCCGTCCATGACGACGACGACGACGACGAGTACTAGTGCTTGGTAGATCGGTACTACACCACGGCCACCTGCATCTCCCCATATAGCCATGCATGCAGTGACTATCATCACCATCCCATCGCCAGCATCGTCACACGAATTTGGCATGAGGTTTCAGGCCCTTGACACCATCAACTTCGTAATGAACTCAAAATCCCTCTTATGCCGTACACGAAACATGACATGTTCCACTTGGGCATCGAGAACCCTATGATAGGCCCATCGAGAAATTCGTGTTGTGTTTAGTAACTGCTGCTGCTGCTGCTGCTGCTGCTGCTGCTGCAGGACATGTGGACTGGAAAAGAGAAAAGCAAAACAAACGAGACGAGCAAGAAAAGGAAGCATGCAAGCAGCCCTGCCAAAGCAAAGAAAGCGCCAAGTCAGGAAGAGGGTGAGGAGGATCAAGTAGAGCAATGTGATGAGGAAGGCGGAGAAGAGGAAGAGGAAGAACATGATCCTGAGGTTGCCGTGCCCCCTTCTACGGCTCCCGACCGCGAGACAAAGCCCGAGCAGCAAAACAAAGCGCCACAGACGGATGCGAGCAAGAGCGAAGCAGCAGCAACATGCACTGCACCACAGACGGATGCCAGCAAGAGCGAAGCAGCAGCAAAACGCACTGCAGCCAAGTCTGAAGCGGGCCCTAAGAAAAGACCCTCCGAAAAAGATGACAGGCTCAGGCGGCTCCAATCCAGGGTTCGTAGAGCTCAAGAGGGCAGCACGGCAATGCCTTGCAGACAGCCCGCCAAGACCCGTCCGAAACACGTCGGCTACGATTTCTTCGAAGATGCTATCATGAAGACTAGCCCTACACTTTGTAACTGTTCTCAGGTTCATGGTACTTTCAGATAAAAGAACAGATAATCAAATGAAGTTGTTTGAAGGAGCTCATTGATTCTGCATCTCAGGATGATGGGAGGCCACACGCCTTTCAATCTTCGAGCTCGGGTGGAACCCTGGCAGCACTCGCTCGAGCAGTACAACGAGAAGATCGAGGAACGAACGAGCTTGTGTTTCATTGGAACAGGTTTCATGCAGTTCACTCGTGGATCATTTCACATGAACCTTAGAAGTTCGACATGTGCAGTGGGAGGGGCCTGCGGTTTCTATCTATGTACGTGCCTTTGCATCTACCGACTTTTTCGCTACCGTTCCACCTTTCTACTTACCTACCTACCTATCCCTATATACCTCCCTCTCTCTACCTCTACCTGCTTACCTGCCTATCCCTACCTACCTCTGCCTGCTTACCTGCCTGCCTACCAACCTATGCCTCGCTACTTACCCAGACCGACCTACCTATACCTAATATATACCTACACACCTATAGGTATATAGGTATATACGTATATATATATATATATATATACATATATATATATATATATATATATATATTAAGTATACCTACATATACCTATATGTATTTATATATACCTATATATACCTATATATACCTATACATACCTATATATATATATATATATATATATATACCTATACACATATGCCTGCCTACCTACCAACCTACCTCTATATAAATATATATATATATATATGTACGAGATTTCAAAAACAGGTTATGCATTTGTATGTATTTATGTGAAACCCAAAACTGGCTACGTACTTGTCTTTCTTTCTTTGTGTTTACGCTTATGTGTACATAGATATACGAATAGGAATACGTTATCTATATAGATAGTAAGTAGATACATGTGACTTTGTTCGATCCCAGAATGGCCCACTTCTCCTGCATCCACGTGGCAGGAGCACCGGACGAGGATTGGGGGGTGGCTTATTGCGACTCCGACGAGGAGTCTGAGCTTCAGCAAGAAAAGCCAAAGCCAAAGATCCCCGATCCCGAAAAGCCTAAGCAGCCGAAGCGCACAGAGCCAAAGCAGCCCAAGCTAGAAGAGCCGAACCAGCTGAAGCAGTCAGAGCCTGGATCAGAGTCCAAGCCGCAATATGAGACCGGGTGGGATGCAGGGTCTGGGCGAGCCTGGCGAAAAGCAATCACTAAAGGCCGGCCAGGTCCTGTGGAGTGGTCTAAAGATCCGGAGGTGGATGCGAGCAAGGATCCTTTTGATCCTGTAGTATGTGTCTTCTCTGATGGGATGACTGTGGACGTGCCTCACATCACCCAGGATGCTAGGTCTGGAATAACACAGGCTGTGTTTGTTTAGTGTCATATCTCCACAAGAAGAACAGTTTGCATGACTTCCTCATGTGTGTCATATGTGCTACTTGAGCTAGGCTCGTGTGGCTACCGCAGCCCGTATAATCACAGCTCCGATGCACTGCTGCTTGTGTCTAAATGTGCAGCCCCACTAGCAAGTTAAGTCGCAACATAATCAACCCTCAAACCCAAACAACAACCCACCCCAGACAACAACCCACCATTGGAAACCGGGCATCCGAACATTCTGCCTGCCCAAACCATCTCGATTAAACCCGAGAAGCTTTCGATGCCCAGGAAGATCTTGCCGCCCGTCGAACGAAGTGCAAGCAGAAGCCGAAGGCAGCCACCGCCACGCCTGAGGCAGGCAAGGTGGGACAGTCTGACAGCACTGGCAAAGAAGAGAAGAAGGAGAGCGGCGAGGATGCCCAAGATCCCAGAAAGAGTGACATCCCATGCATCGAGGAACTCATGGAAGATTGCCACGTACCAGGGGAAGGGTTTGAAACCAAAGTTCAATACAAGAAGCAATCCAAGAGAAACTCGATTGTGGCTTTGTTTCACAAGGCTGACCAAGGCAAATGGGAGCAGAAGGTGCAGGTCGTCTGCAAAGATGATCGGCACCCGGCATGGGTGGCGATGCTGATTGTGAAGCGGATTCAGGTAGAGCTGATGCTGGGCGAGGTAGATTTGCTACATTTGAAGATGCGTAAGGATGAAATATTGGCCGCCTACAACGATGGTGATCTTCTAAGTCATCTACATGCCTGGCAAAAGAAAGCACCTCCGGATTCGTTGTACGGTGCCATCGCCGATGTTCTTTGTGATCAAGCAGAAAGCCTCCCTGTCAAGCAAAACGTCCCAGCCAATCTGAGGCGAAGTGGTCGGCACATTTCCGAAAGCCCTCCTGGCGACCGAGAGAAGGAGGCTCCTGCGCCGGAGCCTCCCCGTGTTCTTGGCAACCCTGACACATGTGAAACTTTCGTTGAAGAGACTCAGACTCAGACGGCATGATCCTAGCTTCGTTGGCTTTCTGTTTTTGTAGCTGCAGCTGCAAGACTTCGAGAGTGCTGTATTTGCTATGTAGACATGTGATGCATGTGAGTTATACACAGACTGCAGTAGCAAAACAACCCAGAGTAGCGAATGCCCCAGCTTGTTATTGAAGTTACACACTACATGACCAATCCCAAGTGTTTGAACTTCTCAAGCCGCACTCAGAAGCTTGCTGCAGTACTTCGCCTGGCCTCAGGGTTTCAATTCTTCCTTGCAGCACCAGTCCGGACCAGTTCGCACGTGCAAAACCTGGGATGGGACGGTGTGCTTCCTTGGTCTTACAAGTATAGAGGCGGAGACTTGCTGCCGTAGTTCTAGGCTCGGCATGAACAGTAGTCAGCTTAAACTAATCACTTAAATTCGAAGGACCACTGTCGTGCGAACCCTAGCCAAGGACCCCCAAGCCCTATAGTGCCCCAAGAAAATCTAGTGTTGCAACAGGAAGTCGCCGACATCTTATGTTGTAACACGGTTCCGATAAGAGTACACCCAGGCCTCTAAATTTTGGAAAGAAACTACAGATCGGGGTCTTGGGGAAGTTGTAGGTTATAGTGCTCAGTAATGATGATGTGCACAGACTTCGGGCCCGGCAAGACTCCAGGCTCTGATGTAGAATTTGGGTTCATAGTTCAGCTTACTTCAATCGTGCGAGGCAATCAGGATCTCGGTAAGTTTCGAGTGTATGGGTGCACGACGCATATACAATCTCAATAAGGTGACAACCCCTAGTGCGCAAGCAGTTCTGGAGCACTCATGTCAAGAGAGAATCCCACAGTCATGTGCCAGCTACTCAGACGGTCGATACAATCCGGCAATCCTCCAATGCTTCTGGAACACTGGCCCACGGCATTCATCTATAGATACAGGAGCGACTCAGCAGATGGTAGCTACAGCTACTATACGGTGTCAATTTAGATCCAGGAGCGGGTTGCGGGCCGGCCGCGGGCGGTTTTGATTGATTCTAATAGAAAACCATGATCTTTAGCAAAAACCATGCGATGAGCCTTCCCCAAGCAAAACCCCGATGAGCACCCGATGAGCTCCCGATGAGGCCAAGGCCCAAAGATTCATGGTAGAGCTAGCCTTCGTATCCTGGGCCCCGTGGCTAAAGGATTGCTGGCGATGAGCCTCCAATGAGCCTGCAGCCGATGAGCCTCAGTCGATCTTGCCATGAACCGTCCGGGATACCATCCCTGGGTCCCAGCCTGCTTTCTTGACGTAGAGCCAGATCCCCCCGATGATCTAGCGATGAGCTTCCAGGGATGGATCGATGAGCCCCACCAAGGCCCGATGAGCTACCGATGAGCCCTCTAGGCTACGCTTAATTTGGGCGCTTACGCCTAGTTTGGTGCGTTTACGCTCGGGCGGCTTGCGTAGACGCTTAGCAATGGCTGCTCCGGGTACACCGATCCAGCTCCCAGCAGCAGGAGCTGTGCAGGAGGCCAGCAAAAGCCAGCGGCTGTCGTATTTAGATATTGTATACTCTTATATCGATATAGACCTTGGCTCGTGCTTGAAAAATGAGAACTAGACTGTAAATCCAAGCATCATTCGAATCTCGCAAGGCCGCCCAATCCTAAAGAACCCCAAACCGAAAGCAGTAAAGCCGAAAAACACCAGCTATTGCAACCAAAGCCCAATAGCTCCGGAGGCAGCCGCCCAGCAGATGGAGCAGCAGCCGGTCGTTGATCCACCGCAGCCGGTCGTTGATGCAGCAGAAGCGAAGGCTTTCCGAGAATTAATTGTGTTCAATTCGAGGGATATTTAAGGGTTTTCTCCGCAGGGGTAAAACGATTCGATTGGAGTCTCGGACTTTCGGGATATGTGTTATTGTGCCTGTAGCTAAATTACAAAGTAGTCAGACATTGCGCGCCAGCCGATCGATCCTCCCAAGCAAGCATCCATGCTTCTTGCAGGCAAAGCCCAGTGTTACCGAAGTGCCCTCCAAAGACCGTGCGATCGAGAAGTACGCTGAGTTCCACAATCTCGAAGCCTCGACTGTCGAGCTAAAGACGGTAGAAGGTTCGACTGAAGGCCTCCATTACTGGGCGGCCTACGGGCTCGACATGACAGCGAGGGGAGCCGTCGGGCAAGCCATCAATCGATCCTTTGCCAAGCATCCGAAGGTCAAGGAACTTTACCGCTGGCTGACGGATGATTTGAACAAAAAATTTAGAACCACGTGGGCCCTCGAGCGTGACTTTCAGAAGGTTTTGCGCAAGCGTGTGAGAAAGCTGACAAGCAAGACTAAGCAGACAGAGATTGGTAGCTGGAAGAATCAGCTTCAATTGCAAAACCATTTCGGCGGCTCGGAACATGCTGAAGCCTGCAGACAGGCTGCTCATTACATGAAAATGTGCAAGATGTTCCCGGACACCTTTGTCGAATGGAATGCATGGGCCGATGCTGAGAACTACCTTCTCATCGAACGCTTGTCCAGCAGCTCGACTTCGGAAGAGTGGCAGGAAGTGGTGGAGATGATGGACGAGGGCGAAACCTTCGAGCTCGAGAGTGTTCGTTTGAAAGCTCGACGAAAGTATGCGGCCAGCCACCAGCTGAGTCTCGAGGACGTCTCCTTGGAGGACGTCGTGGCATCTCCCCATGACTCCAAGGCTGGGCGGATATGGTTATCAGTGTGCCCGGGATTGAGCAGGTGGATGATGGAGCATCGCAGGCGGCAACAGCGGTCTCAGCCATGGCCACACCTCAAAGCAAGAGGAAGCGAGAGGATTCGCCAACCACCGACGAAAAGCCGCCCGGCAAGTCCAAGTCAGGCAAGAATGGCGGCCACAAGCCGAAACCCAAGGCCAAGAGCTGTGCTTCGAAGAACAACAAGGCTCAGGAGAAGAAAGCCAAGGAGCTCCTTTGCCTCTATGAGCGTGGCCAGCAGATCGTGGATCGGGTGGTGGGAGAAGCAGACCGCTTCCCTTCGGAGTGGTCGTGGTGCAAGCCGTTGCTGGAGGAGTACCGCTCCAAGCAGGATGAGTTCCAGAAAAGCCTCCACCCAAGTGGAGCGGAGGATCTTACCGAGTTCATCAACGAGTTCCGCCTCACCCTCATTTCCCCGACAGCTTTAAAGGACCTGAAGAAGGCCCAGAAGGACCACTACTATCGGCTCCTGACGGTTTTCATCGACCGCTGCAACAGCATCTGCGAGCAGAGCCACGGCCGCATCCGCAGAACGAGAGTAGAGTGATCTATATGGGGCTGTAGGGTTGTAGGTCCTTCCTTCAGGTTAGGTTGTAGCTTTCAAGTTTTGGAGGCTTCCGGGTGTTAAGCTTTCGGGTTAAAGGGTTTAGAACTTTAGGGCTTAAGGCATTGAATGCTTGGGGTTTTAACTACCTTAACTCACCGGTTGCATTTATCCCGAACGTGTTCAACTCCATACAACCGCCCAGGGCGAACCACACTGCGAGCAAGATCGACAACATGGCCAAGGCAATGTCGGCAGCCTCAGCCATGCCCGCAACCCCGCAAACCGCGAAGAAGAAGAGGAGGGCCTCTGCAGTGAAGGAGGCATAGTGCTTTATGGTGATCGCTTTCAGATCTCAGTTTTGCACTGTGGTTTTGCCATCTCAAAGATGGCCGGGTGTATCCGTGGCGTGTGAACACGCTTTAGCTAGATGATATCCAAATGTGATACATGGGGTTAAAGAATCTCCAAGCCGAGCCGGGGAAGCACGGCCGTTTCAAGTCGTGATCGCGAGACTCGGGACAAACAGCATCGCGATTCCTAGTGTCTAGTGCACCATGCATTGAATGTCGCAGTGCTCGCCACATCTCGCCACATCATGGAGCATGTATTCCCGGCACTGTTCATGGCTCTATAGGACTCTATAGTGCATGTCGTGTGTGCCATGGACCCGAAGCATGCGAAAACGAGCCAAAGCCCAAACCCGTGAGGATGAACCCGAACAGCCGCTGCTCCCTCAACAGACACGTGCTGGCGAAAACCTGCGAGCTTGCCTGCTAGACCGCTTCACGATGGGGAGCATCCCTGGTGCAGATGTTGCTGAGCTTAGCTTCCACATCACGGAAGCCGGGGGACGAGGAGTTTCGGACCTAGCGCTTCGCCCGGAGGTCGCAAAGTCACACGGACACCAACACGTTCGTC
Source organism: Symbiodinium sp. CCMP2592 (assembly GCA_905221615.1). Taxonomy (NCBI): domain Eukaryota; class Dinophyceae; order Suessiales; family Symbiodiniaceae; genus Symbiodinium; species Symbiodinium sp. CCMP2592. The sequence goes on along the minus strand of CAJNDT010005838.1, from coordinate 399,659 downwards.
GTAATGCTGGAAAATTCTACCCAGAACCCGATGTCACTTATATCAACACACCACTATTCATGAAGCGAGAGACTCGAAGGGTTAACGAAAGGGTTCCTATGATGCTGCCATCGAAGCTGTTTGAGCTGTTCGTTGAGAAGCCAGAGGTCCTATCAAAATCCGAAAAGCGGTACGAGTTCTTCAACGGGCTATCTTGCTTTGAACAACATCCTGTAGTGTCGCAAGCACGTTCCCAAGGAATCCCCGTGCGACCGATTGCATTGTATTGGGATGGAGTGAGATATTCCGTTCACGACTCCTTTACCGGGTTCTTCGTGACTGACCTCCTTTCCGAACAGAAGTTCCTATCATTCCTGCTCAGTGGCCTCGTCTGCATGCAGCCAGCAATGACGTCGTCCGATCGTGATCCTAGGATCGTTGCATTCTGATTCTAGCTTACCGCTGTTAATCTAAGGAAGTGAGGATATGTGTCAATGCGGATGCCGTGGCTGGTGTTCCCTGTATCCGGCTCTATTGGAATGGACCCGAGACCTGCAAAAGCTAGCTGCGAGAGACACTGTTCGCTATGCAGTCTTAGACATTCAGACAGACTGGCCGGCGTGGCTGGAGGTTGTAGGGGCTCGGTTTTGGAGCCATGGCAAGTTCCCCTGTCCGTTGTGCATGATCAATCAAGAGCAGCTGTGCCAGCCACACGCCGAGGGGGTAACCGTCGCGAGTATGCCATATGAGTTGTTCACACACGACACGTACGAGGTGACTCTGCGAGAATTCACAAAGGTGGCTAGCCTAAAATTTCAGTAAAGTTGAACACGGTCCAGCATGTTCGTGCAGCACCAATTAATGTACAGCCCTTGAATGAAGCTGAGGTAGTTCCAATCCCCGACGCAGAGACTATGAGAACTATCACGAGGCACCTCGAGTACAAGAAAGCAACCCTTGGCAGAGCCCTGGTTTGCGACTTGCCGCAACTTGGCCTCCGCAAAGGTTGGCGGCTGGAGCCGTGCCCAGGTCTGCCTGATGTTGGACAGTTCGAGTTTACCCCGCTTCCGTTCGATTGCACGTTTTGGGTTGGTCCGGAAGATGGTCGTTTGACACACGGTTGTCCACTCTTCGACATCCCTGGGCTGACGTGGGAAAGTTGGGCCATAGACATCATGCACTCCTGGCATTTAGGTCCTCTACAACAACTTGTCAGTTTGACACTCCACTTCTGTATCGGGTCAGGACTATTCGCTCCCAAGACAATTCATCTTAATGCTTCGGATCGACAGCAGATGAGTTTACTCGTGATTAAGTCGGAGCTTTTCTTGTTTTACCAGCAGCTTCGGGAGTCGGACCCGGAGTGGAAACGCAAAGGTACTGAGGCTGGGATGGGATATTATGTTGGGCGACCTAATTATTAGAGTCTTAAGGGCCTGGGTTTTAGTTGAAAGTAAGCCCTCAACCCCGCGAAAGTAAGCCCTCAATCCCGCAAGCCCACAACCCCGCTGCAGGTTTGGAATCTCACCTTGGGGATGTTGGGCAACCAAGAGACCTACAACCTCAGCTGCAAGGCTGCTGAAAGCCACGGACTCTTGCGATTTATTCATTGGTTCTTGGATCGCCACCTAGATGAGTTCCGAACCCTAGACAACGACACGAGCCGCACAGCAGAACTGTTGTTGGCCGCAGCCAAAAACGCACTGCAAATGGATGAGGTGCTGGGACTGTCATGTCGGAAAATTGATTTGGGATCAGTTCAGAAGCTTCTGAACTGCTACATTCGGTTTCTGTTATTTTATGGACGGGCCGGGGGTGTTCTGAAACCTAAATTTCACCTTCTGTTTCACATGATACAGCGAGCCCTTTACAAGGGAAATCCCAGGGCTTACTCGACATACCGCGACGAGAGTCTAAACGGGATCTTCGCGAAGATAGCCAGGTCCGCCCACCGAAGAACGTGGGCTAACGTCATCCATTGGAAGGCTTCCATGTTTCACAAGAAAGCTTTCGAGGCTTATGTGTCCGATTGACCGCAAAAACATATTGATTGCACTCTTCGTGCTGTTCGTTTTGTCGGTGCTCATGCTGCTGGGATAGCGTGCAGAGTTGCTGTGCAGCAGAATCCTGTCGTATGTACACAGCTTTCATGCTCAAGTCGAGACTGTATCTACATATGAAGTTTTGAACCAGGGCTCCGAAGCTATAGGGCCTAGGGCATTCATGGCTGTTCGCATGGTTGAAGCTTCTGACGGCTGCTTCGATGCCAGCTGCAACCTTCAAGAAATCGACTCAAAAGTGAAATTCTTTGACCGCTACAGAAGCCGAGATCTCGATTGCTTGGACCTCTTTGCAGGTCAGGGAAGCTTCGGAAACACATCCAGAGATGCTGGGAAACGGTGTGTCGGCATAGACGTAGTAGCTGATCCGATTATGCAGAATGTCTTGACAAAGGCTGGGTTCTTTGCAATTCTTTCCTTGGTGTGTTCCCTCGAAACTTATTTGCAACGAGAGTGTTTAGGGGTTGATTTAAGGACTCTTGAAAGGGCTGTTCAGGTTTCGGGCTTCCTCTTTGTTGGTTTTCGTGGTGAGTTTAAAGGTGGGGATCGGGATTGCTTGCCTTGGGAACACCAAACTTAGGTGGTTGGTGGCTGCATAATGGCCGGGCCTCCCTGCTCGCTCTTCATATTTGTATCGCAGAGTGTGCACTGCCGTTCCGACACGAATGTTTACGGGGACCAGTATGTACGGTTGGTTCGACAAGCTAACCAGATCGCGATCAACCTGGTGATCCTCCTCACCGTGGCTCATAGCCGCAATGTTTTCTTTGTGCCACTCGGGTCAATCTTAGACTGACATTTACGACATGCTTTGCAGCGCAAGTTGTTCTAAGGTTGGAGCAGCCTCGAAATTCCTTTCTCTGGAAACTTCCGGAGATGGCGACTTTTCTTGAAGAAGTTCGTGCCTCGCGGATTTGTACATGGATGCGACGGTTTGGACATGCAATGCCCAAACCAACCGATCTTCACAGCAACCTCCCCGGCCACCACTTTCGTTCGTTGAGGAGGATTTGGTCCAAACAAAGAGAAGCAAAACTTCGGAAAGAAGCAACTGCTGCGAATCGTGCATGCCCTTGGTTGCAAAGCCTCCTGAAAATCCGCCCGCTGCCTTTTGCTACAGCCAAACAGTTTTGGAAGTTTCGCCGGGCTTCCTTGAGAAAACAAGTTTTCTTCACACGGAAATGGAATCCGACAACTCTCCGGATGGATGTCACTGGCAAAAAATTCTTGCCGAAAGCGCTGCCTACACCCGATGCTTCTGCCAAGCAGTGTTGGATGCCTGGGATATGTCGGTTCCGAGAGCTGTGGTGTTAGATTACAAAGCTCTTTGGGATTCGATCGGCTTCAAAGCGAAGAAGTTGCGAGCGCGAGTGAGAAATCTGGAAGAGGCCCGTATTCAGCTTTCAAAAGCCAACAACCAGCGAAAACAGATACAAACCCACATACTTTCAAGATATTAAACCCGCATCCCTGACAGGAGCCCGAGATTATTCGCGAGATCAATGATTCGCGGTCTCGCTTGGCCGCAGTGCTGCAAGTGCTTTGAAGCCTCGTGCGCTCGAGGATGAAAAGAGATGGAGCGTGGCAATTCGATCTCAACCTATAGTAGTCCGTAGCAAAGCCGTTTAAGTCGAAAAGAAAAGGAATGCTCGAAAAGAGCTCAATGAATTCCTCACACAGTCGACACACACACACACGTAGCAACGTAAGAGCCCTAAAACCCTAAAGACCCTAAGGACCCCACACCTTACAACGAGACCCTACACTGCCAACACCTTACAACACCTAAGACCCTAAAGACCTTACACTTGCTTCGGCTCAAACCCTTTTTGTTTGGCTCAAACGTTCAATTGCTTCAATCGTGAATCGAATGAGAAGTGGGAGGCCCTACACCTCTGAAAACCCGCCAGCGCAACTTTTGGCTCAACTGGCTCAAAAGCGACTCGCTCGCGACGTGCTGTAAGTACCAGAGGTTCTATAATTTGGATCCAGAAGCTGCTTCTGGATCTATTTTCACGACTTCGACCTGGATCTAATAAATAGATCCAAACGGTGGTCTGGGTGTCCACTTCTGATATGCTTGCTGGGCTTCTTGCATCACTAGTCCCAACCAGGCATTGGCTCTCGGGGCCAAGTCGCTCATCAAAGGAGTGATCCTATACACCCAATCATTGCACCTAAGCGCAGGACTAGCCTCACTACCAGGAGCTGCCAGGATTGGTAACTCCCAAAAGGTTCTTTCGCCTGGCACAAAGTCCTTAGTACCTGAGCCTTCGCGAAGCAAACCCTCTAAATCTCCAACCCTCCTATCTGGCATACCTCCAGTTTCCGGCGCTGCCACTGGCGATTCGGGCGGCGGCCCTGCCGGCAACCTAGTGCCACCTGGAGTAGCTGGCGATGCATTAACTTGTCTGGCAGATGTTGTCACACTCCTAGGAGGAGCAGGCACCGGGGGGATATCCATACCTATGACCCCCTGGGATCTACTGGGATTCCTAGACACCCTCCCACAACCGCATCTACAACAGGAGGCGGTGGTGGCGGTGGAACTTCTCGCGACCCATCTGCAGTTGCCCTAAAAGGAGAGGCCGCATGAGGACTAAAGGGATTACTATTCCTTTCCGAACGCCGTGATGCCCTAACAGACTCGCTCGGGATTGCAGGCACTGGCGCTGCTTGCGTGGCCACGTCTTCCTCACCTACTCTGTCACCCTTATCCTAAATGGCATAGAATTTAGGGGATTCCGAGTTGATCACAACCTCTCCCTGAGAATTGAAGGTTCCTTTCCTAGCCATTCATCATAAACGTAATCTCCCTACCTTCGCAACCACCCCGTGTGTCAGGCTGTTGAATGTCGTCCTAACGGCGGGTACATCCCTGGGGCCTAAACCTCCAACAATATCACCAAACGGCTCGGGTGCCGGAATTTCTTGAAGAGTAAGGCTTTGCATTGCACGGGTAGCAGCAAGGATGTTATCACCTCAGCCTGAAGGTGGGAGGAAAGGCGCCTTGCTATCCTGAGACGCTCCAAAGCTCGTCCAAGGAGGCTGAAAGGTCCGTACACTAGGCATCTTATCACCTAAGCTACCTATACCTTTTCCCCGTGGCCTTGAATCCCCAGGCCTCAGTCCACCTCGGCCTTCAAACCCTGTTTGGCTCTACCTAATGACGCCGATGTTCCTCAGCCTCGACTTTTACTTGCCACTGCCACTGACAGACCTGGACAGGGAGGCCCTAGCGGAACCGAGCGTCCAATCAAGATCCCTGACACTGGGCATCACCGCCAGGGACAGTATGGCAGCGGCCCATGCGGAGCTACAGAAAACGCTCCAGGAGTGCTTCGAGCACTGGCCAACCCTGTCTATTACTACTCTTCCTCCCTCGACAGATCCCGATATGCAGGAAATGCATTTTGTCTACGAAGTGCTGCAGCCGCGCCTCATTCAGGTCCGACGACTCCCCACTGTCAACCGCACCTGGCATGACCTAATGACCAGCATCATATCTGGACAAGCCCGCATCAATACGGTTGAACTTCTGGTGGCCATGTCGCGTCTGCGGAAGTCTGGCTCTGTGTCTGTTCGCGAGGGAAAGGACACCTTCATTCTCCCCTTCTCCATGGCCTTCCGCTTGCCGGTGGAGATCCTTTCCTCTCCCCTGGTTCGCACCACTCCTGCGGCCGTCTATCGCCCTTCGGACTTCAATGCCTGGCATGCGCACCTTTTTGACATCTACGACGCCCTGCAGACTGAGGATGCGCACCAGGACTGATCAGCATTTGCAGCCTACAGGGTAGCTACCAGAAGCGCACAGCGCCCTAACTCTGACAAAAGGGCACAGCCCACGGTCGCGTAGAAGGACAGCAGGGAGTGTGACTGAGGAAAAAGCCATTTGACAGTGGACTGTCTGTCTCAGCTACATCTGTTATTATGACAGTTGGCCTTCAGAGCAATGCTAACTTTCATAGACGGGTTCTCCCTGCGCCATGCTCTCATACATCTTCTACCGGGGGTACTCATCCTTGATTTCTACGACGCCTCCGCCAACCCCAACCTCTACTGGAATGACCTCGATCTGCTGTATGACGAAGCTCGGGAGGCTCGATCGCGGTTACAAGAGTTTCTTCTCCGCTGGGCAAGAGCAAGCCTCTTCTCGCAGTACTCCGTCATTGGCAACACTATCAAGCTTGATCACAATGGAGTACACGCTCAGCTCGGGATTGTGAACCCGAATCTTCTGCTAGCCATTCGGCTTGCGGCGGTCTGCCGGGCGTGGTGCACCGAAATTGCTCACCTTCTAGAATCTAGAAGGCAAGCCCTGGATTGGGGTGTGGCGAGCATACGTCCACCTTCGCAAGATAGGCACAGGAGTCTTCATTGAAGTTCGGCCTGATCAAGTCGGCATCCTTTCGCGTGAGGCCCTGAGCATTCACTATGATCAGGCTGACTTTATTCCGACTTTTGTTCTGCGGAGTCCACTCTAGGCAAGATGGCACAGCCTCCTTCCCCATGGTCACAGACCATGTGAAGTACCTGCATCGCATCCAAAAAGCGCATAGGACCGAAAGTGCCAGCTAACTATTGGCGAATTCTCTTGCAGTCTCTTTGGGTTAGCAGTTCAGCTAGAGCCTACCCAGATGGCTGCAGTACTTTGCACCGAATCATGTCGCCGCGCCCTCTCCTTTATCCTTCCCGGCGCTGTCATCGTGGACTTCTACTCAGCGGCTGGACTAGACAGGGAGATGCTGGAGATTGACCCCACCACACACGTGCCGTCCAGCACTTTGCTCCCCATCCTCCAGCTCAGGGACGACATCCAAGCGCAAGCTGGCCTCTGGGCCCATAGCCGTCCCTACGACGGCGTTGCAATTTTCGAACAAAGATACATAGACGTAGACTACGACCGGCAAGGAGCTCATGTCAGGCTCGCGATATTACATCCCGACTTACTGATGGCCATGTCCATGGCGACCATCAGCAGAGCTTGGTACCGTGCCGTACTCCCCCTGGTCCAGTACAAACCCTTTGTCAACAGCTGGCGCACGGCCAGGGCAGCAATGACTCTTGAAATACAAGCCATGGTACAGTCCTGTGACACACCCCAGCGGTACCTCGCAACTGAGGAGATCATCATCCATATCCAGCATCGCCATCATGTCGAGGTACAGACGATTCTCAACCCCCTCGGCCCCTTCGGGTATGCTGATGCAGCAGGCAGGGACGACGAAGTTCACTGGGCTCATTCTGCCCACAACTACGGCTATCTCCCCTGAGATTGCTCGCGGCCGATGGCTAAAGTCATGTATCTCAAGTTAGGAATATGGCACAGCCTCCTTTCAGGTGTGGCACAGCCACTCGTCTCGCTTTTGCACCAACTGTGTAAGGCTACCCGCCTGCCAGGAGAAAATTTGAAGCACCTGACTGCAAGCCTGCTGGCAAGTTACAGCTGCACTGGCTGCTCCAAATCAGTTTCCTCTTGCATCCTGAGGTCCATGGCGACACGTCACGGCACTTGCATCGCTTACTCGAGTGCCCTCTGCTGTTGTTGCTTGTTTGTTAGACAGGCAGTGAAGCCCCTTGCTTGCCAGCTAGTCATGTGTCATCAGCCATGCTGTATCTGCACACCGCAGCTGTCAGAAGCAACTGCTTGCACCCGTCGGCATAAACTCTTGAATTTCCTCTCTAGGATCACTTCTTCATCAGACATGACAGTTTGCAGAAGGAGTAAGACGTGTTCCTGAACAGAATCGGTAACTTCAGCAGAGAGCACAGCTCACCTTTGGCCGCGTGTCACAGACTCTGGCCCAGCAGCTCTCCAGCTGCGACCATGGATGCCCCTCCTAGTTTGGGGCCGTTTCTGGTGCTTAGCGACAGCACCTTGCAGCACATGCTACGGGGACACACATATGGAGTATTCCCCCTGCTGACGGGACAGGTCTTAAGTTGTCCAGGCGCCGCCCTCAACATCTCGGCAAGCAGTGTCCCCTCCATCATGGAACTACTTCACTGGCAATTTGGGCTCTTTGGGCCGCTCCGTTTCAAAGCAGCGGTCCAGAGTCAGGAGGTGGCCTCCATTTTGGAGCACCACCTCAACGGGCAAATCAACGTACGCTTCATTCCCTTGTCTCGAAGCTTGCGCCCTGAGAAGCAAGTCAATTATGATTACCTGATAGACGGTAGAGTCCAGTACGGTTTTGCGGACAAAAACCTGCATAATCAGGAAATCATGGATTTGGCACTTCTACCTGGAGTAGGTGGCGTGGAGCAACTCTACAACACCAGAAACCTCCATTCTAGACCAGAGGTTGCAGACATCGTTATCCCGGCGCTCGTCACCAGAGCCATCGAGGAAATGCGCAACAGACCAGGCTTGCCCATCCTTGTGATTGCAGGATGGAATGCTCGCCAGCAAGACATGCATGTCGAAATGCTGGCAGCCCAGGCACTGTCCCAGTGCCTGGGCTGTGCGCGACCCTTCTGAAGTGGCCATGCAGTACGGACATGGGCCCTGGGGCATGCGCTTTCTGCATCTCCCGGAGTGGGAGGCAGCTCCTGTCCCGCCGCTTTTATTTCAGACCTACGTTCACGACGAAAAGCCGGAGCCTGCGAAAGTTGCGGCCAAGATGTTCGCGGGTTTTACACGCGAATTTTGTGATGACGGAGTTCTCCGGGCCACCCTGGTGCAACTTGCAGGGAAATGCGGCTCCAATCTGCTGGACCGCCTCAATCAGCCAGCTCATCGGGCTGACGTCTTCCGCTACGTTTACCACTACCAACACGGAGGCCTCTATGTGGATATTAAATGTGGCTTTGTGGTACCTTGGGAGCAGGTACTGCAACTCATGGCAGCAGATTGGAGCACAGCTCACTCAAACAAGGCAGGTGATGTGGGTCACAGACCCTCCCCACCTGGCCAACTCCCACAGGAGTTCATGGTCATGGCCATAGGAGTCAAAGCAGATCATATCTTTCAGGGCATCATCTATGGCAAACCCCGACACCCTCTGATGAGGGAGGCCATACAGCACGCTTTCAGCCGTCAAGTTCTGACGGCAAAGGCCAATCTGGACTATATGACTTTCTGCAAATTTCTCTGGCAGACCTTGGGCCGGGATCTTGGCCATTCCCCTCAACCTGGCTGGAACGTCTCCGCCAAGTTTGGTCCCGTCTACTTGCTGCAGGAGTGCTGGGATAGGCGCGTGAAGAACAAAATCTATGACAACGACGGCCATTTCTTCGTGTCAGCCAATAACACCACGGTCGCCTACACCAGATGCTGGAAATGGCAGCAGGGATTCCAGGGGAGATCCCACCACAAAGGAGCGAACGAATCGCATGCTGCAGAGCCAAGTTCCAGACATTTCTCTGGAAATCCAGGTTGACACTAGGCCCATAGAGCACAGCTCAACTCAGCCGCCTAGGTCACAGACCACGGCTACGGCCACTGAGGCTCCTCCTCCTCCCACACAGGAGGAGATCGAAACGTACGTGGCCGACAGCATCCAGAACAACTCCTTTGCGGAGATTATGGCCACTGTCCGCGACACCCACCACTACAATCAAGATCTCACGGAGCAGGATGTGCTGGAACTTATGCCTCGCGGACAAGGACAAATGGAAGTTTCAGGATCCATGTGGTTATGTTGCCTCCACTGTCGGAAGCATAACCGCCGTGTTCAGTTCAGCACAGGCCATGGCATCAAGAACCACTTTGTCACGCAGAAGCATGACCCTGTGTCACAGCCTGCAGCACAAGGAGCCTGGACAGCCACTGCCCCTGTGCCTCATCCTCCTCCGCCCCCCAAGCCAACAATACCGCAGGAGATCCCTCTCCCTCCCAGCCGCACCCGCACCAAAGGGACAGACAAAGCCGCCGGCTTTGAGCCTCCGCCTACCCCTCCCTGCCCCTTTACTTCCAATGTGGCAGAGAAGGCGGCTTTCAAGGAGAGCCAAGCGAAAGCACCAAACGCGACCCCCACACTCCCGGCAAAGGCCCCACCGGCCTCGGTGTCCATCTCGAACCCCAGCCTCCCGCTAGCTCCTCTTCGCCTGCGGCGCTGGCTCCCCCTCCGGCTATCCCCGCTTCCCCGGCTCCCCCTCATCCCCAAGGCTGCCTCCCTCCGCAAGCACAAGCAGCACGAGCCTCCCAGCGTTCTCTCACGCCTCCCCCTCTCTCCTCCCGCCCCCGTCAGCCTACGAGCCCCCAGAGAAGAATGCTGAACCAGTTGGCTATATTCCACAACCAGCTCCCCAAACGGTTGTCCAACACGAGGCTGGAGCTTGCTCAATTGTTGAGCTCCCAGTCCCACCAGGACTGGATTCGAGCGTTGGCTTCCATCAACATTCTGGTGGCTCCAGTCATTCTAGGAGGTCTCACCAACCAAGAGCAGCAGAACCTCTGGTCCACACGAGTGGAGGCTCTCAGCCAGGTGCCTCCGCTTTTCTCAGCCATCAAGTTGGTCAAGACTCAGTCCGGCCTCACATGGGACACCGCCATGTCTGTGCGGCGAGTCCTTACCAGCGACGGACGAGTCACCATAGCCACAGGCTCTGGAGAAGCCTACCAGGAGCTGGATGCTCCCACAAAGGTGCATTGCCTGATCCATGCCTGTTTCAACAGGTTGTGGGACGAGAAGGAGTTCCAACGGCACTTCCCAACGCGGATTGAGTTCAACATGATCGCTGCTACAATGATGACGGTCTACAACGAAACTGCAAAATCCGCTGGACTCCCAGCTAGGATGTTCAGGGTCAAACCCAATAAAGATGCCTATTCCGTCATGAAGATGCGGATTCAGCATGACAAGGGGATTGAGGAGGACAGGCGCATGGCTAAATTGGCTGCGGCTGCCGCACCCAACAAGCGCCCGCAGGTGCAGGAGGCAGACACAGAGGGCAAACGCCAACGCGATGCCCCTTCATCTTCATCCTCGAGTCAGTGGGCCAGGCCGGCACGCTCCTCTCAGGAAGAAGACTGGGACTGGTGGCAACAGTGGTCCTGGCACGGCTACTATCATTCTTCACAGCAGTGGCCGCATGGTCACAACCAATGAACCTAGAGCAATGTCACAGACTCCCCAAATCCCGTATGGCACAGCCTCAGGGAATTCGATGCTCTTCCGACGCTTCTGCAAATCTCTTCGGAAGCTGCAGTGCAGAGCGATCACCAAGGCAAAATGCAGGACTCTGCACTCCGTCTGAGCTGATCCGATCAGTCAGCTATCACAGTTTGACTCAATCAGCTCTGCAGGTACGCGCATGTGAACTATTCTGGATCTAGTTGCAGAACTATGCGGAAGGACTAGGAAGCAAAACAAAACATGTAAAGTGAGACTCTCGAAAACGCACACCGCCACGGCGTACTATTCTGGAGTCTGGTACGCCCTGGCGGTGTGTATTTACAGCAGAAACAGTACTTTTTCTCGTATTTTAACCAATGTTTTCATCATAGTACTTACATACCGCCACGACGTACCGGACCCGAGTTTAGTCGAACTAGCATGATATAAGCTGACTGCCGGACAACAGTACTCCGAGGCCATGACCTCAGCAAAAACAAAAAACTCAGCGCGAATCTGTGTCAACTGAAACATCGGCGAACTTGCACGTGTAAGTGGACTGATGTCTGTCTTCTCCCTTCGCGCACTCAGTTGGTATCTGAAGCAAGAGCTGTCGTCCGTGAGCAACTAGTTCATCATAACACACAAAGAGACTGTATAAATAACAGCATCAGGTAGTAATGTATGCCTGATTAGCGACCGATTGACAGCAGAAATGATAGATGGTATGCATCCGAGCATGAGACTTGCGTCGGAAGCAGAGAGCTACATGAGGCAAAGCGACAACATGTGTGAGACCACTTATAGGTTCATCCGCGGCGGGAACTTGACGGCTTCGTGCGGCGGGAACTTGACGGCTTCTTCAAAGATGAGGAGCTCTCGACGGAGGATGCCTTGGAGCGGGAACTTGACGGCTTCTTGAAAGATGAGGAGCTCTTGACGGAGGATGGCTTCTTCTTTGACAACGACCCTTTGCGACAACAGTACTTCTTGGTGACAGGCTTCTTCAAGATGTGTGCTTCCAAGCCGATCTGTCTTTTCGTGCTGTAGGGATTCAAGTAGTTGGCAGAACCACTTCGCACAAGGTCGTTATGCTTCTGCACATAGAGGAGAACGTAGAAAAGGTGTGTTGACCTGGACATGGTGTTGAAGGTGCTCGCATAACCTCTGAACCATCGGAACGTCTGCTCTGCGATGGAAGTGTTTACTTCGCGCAGTCTCGTTGCCAAGCGCCTATGGACAAGTGGGGAGCAGACACACTGATCAGAATGTCCATGGGCATGGAACTTGTCTATGCACCAATACTTGACGCCCTTGAGGAGATCAGACTTGGAAGCGGCCTTGACGCAACTGCACATACGATCATATATGACGCAGTCCATGTTCGGAAGCATGTCTGCGACATCATTGAGGACGTCTACCGCAATGGCATTGTTCTCGGGATCAATCATTTCCCGTAGACCGACGATAATGCCAGACTCTGGATGAACGGCCATAAACCAGCCATTATTCCGACATTTCTTGGTGCCGTCGGCTCGTGGACGGCCTCCGTGTTTTGGTGGTGACGATGCACATTTACTGGATACCTTTTCGTGCCCGTTGATCACGACCTCATACATCTTGGCGGCTTCCTGCTTAGAGCAAACATTGCGTCTCCACCACGCTTCGTAGTCCTGCATGAAGTTGTTCTCCAGCGGATCCTCAACGTCAAACGTGTGCATGTGTTGCATGAGGTCGAGTGCGCTATCGGCTTCGTGCATGATCTCCGCCACAGAGAGCACATTGAGGTACAACTGCGCATTATAATAGAATATTCTAATCGCCATCGCGCATGTTCGTTGTTTTCTCCCCACAGAGTATCCTTCTGTGCATAGAGGATGGCATGCATACTCAGCCCACCACGAAACTGAAGAGAACTATGATAGTTCAAGAACTCCTTCGCAAAGCCGGTCTTGGAGTTCACGAAAACCCAATCCATGTCCTTGGGGAGAACGGTGTTCATTTTCCGACCATCAGAGATGCTGTAGTTATAGTGGTGGATGACGCGACAGGGTTTGAATGTACACCGTTTTGTAAGATGACACACAAGTTCAGGACCAGTCAGTGTGTATACTCGGGCGTCAATCGAGCGCTCCGTCTGTAAAGGTGCTCCACATTCTGCACAATGGCGAAGTGGGGTCGTGATTGTCCGCATGCATGCGGTCGGGCTCGACCCAGCAGATGTGGAAAGCAATGCTGGCTTCTTGTGAGGTCCGAAGCCACGTAGATCATAGGCCTCATGACTCGGGTGATTCCATGAGTGCGGCTGCACTTCCATACGGAACCAGGTCATGTTCTGGACAACGGATGCGAGACGGAGGAAGACGTCGAAGTCTGTCACCAAGTGACGCCCATAGGACTCGGAATCGACTATCATGACCCGGGCGTCGCTCATGAAAGAAATACCCCACCAATGACCTCCATGCAGTTGAACTTGATGGCAAAGTCGAATCTGTCCGGAATTTTTCAAGATAGTCAGATCAAGATCGTCATCGAAGATTAGGCGGTAGCCTTCCGAGGTGGTTCTCTGTGAGGCATACATCATATGATCGTTAAACTCCTCGGCCGAGATGGAGCTGTCGTCCTCTGTCACAGCAACAAGGTCAATGTCACAGTCGGGCTGCAAGAAGCCGACGGCATAGTGCAGGCAGGAAGCAGGCTGATGATCTGATCTGGCATCCTGAATGCGCCATAGCGAAGGATTTTCACGGACCAACATGCGCGGCAGCGTAGACAATTCAGAATGAGCTGCTGACCAGTACTTGACGTCCATGGGAATCATCTGCTTCTCGCAGATTTGACAAGCTTCGATGATATCCCATTCCCTAGCCAAGTCATTACATTCTATATAGCAGCCATCGTAGATGAGCACCTGGACCTGGTCTTCCAAATGGGTACAAATGATCTGCAGTAACTTCGCTTCTTCGAAGGAGAGCAAGGCGGAGAGACGACTGAACTCCGGATTGGGACGATCCCCGTAGAGGTCAGTGAACAAGCTTGCTTCCGGTGTCCTAAGCAACGCAACCGCAGCATGTTGAACTTCATCACAAAGCCTGAGAAGGAAGGGCGCCTCAATACCGGGACGACCGCCGTAGAAGATGCGAATAAGCTCAACTTTCGCATCATCAAGCGTGTAGTCACAGTAGCTAGCCAAGCATTTGTGCCATTGGGCGTAGTGGAGCACAAACAAAGCCAGCATAGGGTATTTGTTGTCGTCCCAGAGACCAGCACTTCGTAGCTTGTGAACCAAGAGTCGCGGATGGCAGCAAGGAGCGTCTACCTCCACGCAATGCGAGCTGAACGCGGCATCACGGGCCTCACGCGTCAGCTTCTGACCGGATGGGCCTCTGGAATTCATTCGTCCATAGTGCGGACGCCTGTAGTATTCAACCTCAATGATGGAGTACTCACCCTGGCTGCGTCCGTCGCGACGATGACGTGCGATGTATGCGTTCAACATGTCCTTCCTGCGATCAGTTCCGTCATGAGCATATGCTTCCAAAGCAACAAGGTGAACTTTCTCGTACAGTCTTGCTTCGCTCAACCGACCTAATGCGTTCAGGTCTTCACTGAGGCTCTTGTTGAGGCGAATCACGTGCGCATCATGTTGAAAAGCAGCACCCGTCCACTTTTCCTGTGTGTGTAGGAGATCGAAGGGATTGCACTCCATTGGGCCCATGATCCATAGACTGCACAGCCGCCATGACTCTCCATGGCCAACACCAAACGATCCCAATCAATGAGAAGCTTATGGAAGGTGCCGCGGTCGATCTGTTTGAGTAGGATCACCTCTGCGTGGTCGACGGCTTCGATCAGGTAGGACAACTTCGTGCGCTTGCCTTTGGACGAGGATACAGCCCCAGGCAAAGACTCAATCTTATGAACGAGATATTCCTTCAAGATCCTTCTCCAAGGCGTTTGCGAATGTGCTCTTTTGACGGTGTCATTGTATTCGTTTAGATCATTCACGCCTTCTCCAGGGGGCGGCGCATTCCCTCCGGCCAAGCGTGAGGCCAACCACTTGGTATCATTCAACAAGTCGGCGTGGACCGCGGCTAAGTTGTTGATCATGTTCAAGGACTCCTCCAAGCTTGTCTCCTTGAAAAAGGGTATACAGTACTCACGGAGATACAAGGCAGCCGTAACCTCGTGGGAGAGCAAGGACGCTAGCTCCTCTTGTGGCAATAGCAAGAATACACCCTTGTCAGGATCCACTTCAGTCTCATTGGCAGTGAATCTACCTTTGCCCATGCGCACACATACAACGCGGCGCTCGAGTTGTTGGCAACTTTTGTTGCGATCCCGTGCCTCCTCAATCACTGGAATGTTGTCGTAGTTTAATTCCTGTATTTTCAAACTGTCCCCGAAGCGCCGCTTGGAAGTGAACCCATAATTCACTCTGCAGTCAATGTCTTCGTTGACAACAAATCTCTTCCATATATCCGCATGAAAGTGTGCCTTCTGGTCCATCTCTTGGATTCGGACGTTAGCGGCGTTCCATGCGAGTTCCGCGGATTTGCGAAACTCGCTTCGATCAAGGAAAACGCCGCAGTCTAAGGTGGACGATGCGAGATCACCGAAAAGAGCTCGATCCAAAATCGCTTCCATACCCTTCCCATCTCCTCCGTTTCCAATTTGGAAAATCATCTTCGAAGTGCAGACTCGTCGAAAAGCAGCGTGAAGAAAACACAGCTTGATTTCGAAGGCGTGTTCATTCTCGTAGTAGAGGGACTCCAGGAATGAGCGAAGCCTACGACGACAGTCCTCGACGTCGACGGTGGGATCCTTGAGGACTACCTGCTCGTACAGGAAGTGATAATCCAACTTGAGGTAGCAGTTACGATCCCGTGCTTTCGGTGCGACTTCCCAGTTCTCGTCCAGGAAAACATCGAGGAAGCATACACCCTTGGAGGTAGGCATGGGAGTGTCCCATTCGACAAGGAAAAGCTTGGACAGTGTTTTCGGTACTGAGTCGCTCTCCCATGTCTTGCGGTACTGTGCGAGCATATCTGCCACCCGCCGACTCCACTGAGCATGCCATGTTTTGTTGCTCGTTGCTTTCCGAACGTGGTCGCTGTTTGTTTTGGCGATCCCACACAGTACCTTTGATGCAATCTCAACACCTTGAACAAGACCACGAACAATCTGCACGATGTGCGAGCCCGCGGATGCCCAAGACCAATCCACCTGATGCCCTGCGGCTTCGATGTCGAGTGACAATTTGCTTGGGGGATTGATCTCGACTTGGTTGCTGCTCTCCCCACCAGAGCTGTAATGAATGTAGGTGTGGCTGGCTTGCACTCTCCACAGACTGGACCCTGTCTCTCCCTCTTACTTCCACACGTGCAATCCTATGCAGGCAGAACCGGCGGCCGTTCCTTTTGCACTCACTGCCGGCGGCGGTTCGTCTGTGCAACGGGATAGCTCTGATTGCTCAGGATAGAAGACACATATAGCACTTAGCTATGGGCATTTCTTGAGCCAAACGTTGCGTTGGCGGTCACATAGAAAGGTAAAGATGAGGGATGCGTAGCATGCCCCCTAGAGTCGAGGGACGCGTAGCGTGCCCCCTTCTCTTGCACTTTACACGGTCTTGCTCACAGCTCTTATAGTGACACCTTAGAACTTGACAAGGCATCGCAGTCCGTTCGCACCCACCATGAGTTGCGTCTCCGACGCTGCTCACCCGGAAGATGGCACGATAGGACAACAGAAAATGTTCCGCCGCAACGTTGACATTGAAAATCAGAGCTTTGCATCCCAATTAGAAACGTTGTGACACTCATCTACGTCAGTAACGATCCCCTGAAATGACAAACGAATCAGGCGTCACCGAAGAAAGAAGCATTCGCGATGGTATTCCATGGGCGAAGCTCAGAGGTCACGAACTGATAGGCGAGGAAGACCAAGCGTTGATTCATCTCCATCTTCGCGTGGTCGCAGGATCGCGGTCCCAGGGCCGGAGGTTTTCCTCTGGATACTGTTCACGATGCTTTCCCTTGTCCTTGCCTTTGTTTCGGCCTTTGCCGGCGGTGTAGTCGTAGTAGGAGTTGGAGTTCCAGCCTCCATGTTGCTCACCTCCGGTTCTTCCACGCCCTTTTGAAGGTCCCTTGGATGAAGAAGCGCTTTCACGTTCCTCCGTAGTGACAGGCGTGTCCAGGATGGAAGTACCACCTGGAGGGAGATAGTCAGCAGCCGAAATGTGGTGTAGGGCTTCAGTACGCTTGGTCGTCGGGTTTTGCTGTCTCTCAGCCTTGGATCGATTCAATCTGTCCATGAAATGCGCAGGCATCTGCACACTGTGGTCCACCAGCAAGCCGATGGTCTGGACTGACTGATCAGAATGAGTCAGCAGGATACCGACGGGGTCGATGTACAAGAAGTCCACCGGTCCAGTTGGCGTTGGTCGTAGCACTGAGAATTGTTGGTGTCCCGTCACCATTGGAATCACCTCGCACAGGACGTTCAGGCAACAAAAGTGCATAGCTTTCACATCTTCATCCCTTTCGCTCTTCAAGTAAGTAGTAGGGTTGAAGTTGTCCCTGCCAATTCCCATCATGTTGGCTCCCCGTGTAAGCAACGAAAGCATCTGGTTCGTCCGGAAGCGCTTCAAGGTGTAAGTCCCGTTGGGATCATACTGCTTGAGGATCTCAGGTTCCTTGGCAAAGCGAATGATCTCCTCATCAGTCACATCCTTGCTCACACCCGTTTCCCTATCCACTGCCGCCAAAGATCCCCACTTTCCGAGCACATCATAGCGTTGGCCACGTGCGAAACTTTCCCTCATCTGGAACAACGGCATAGTCGCCCACTTTGCGAATCCTGACCAAGCCTTGTAGATGGATCTGCATACCACGTATGCCATGTACGAAAGAGCGTTCATGTTCGCGTCAATGCAATGGGCATTTCGCTTTCCAGAATAGTAGGATGGCTGCATGGCGGTACGTGCAAGTTGTAGCTCAGGATCGATGTTCAAAGACTGGCCGGTAATGAAGACGGGACGACGTTCCTGTGCAATTGCTTCTGGTACTGCGTCATCAAAGTCCTCTCCTGGCTCTATGTCCATTTCTTCATCAGGTTCCTGTTCTGGATCGTCCTCCGCGATGACAGATGGTTCTGGGATTTCTTCAGGTTCCGCAACGGTCTCTACCTCCATGGCTTCCGGCTCCTCTTCGGGCGCCTCAGGCACTGCGGCTGCTGCGGCTTCCATTGTCTGAGCAATGAAGTCACTGGGGATCTCCGTAGGAGTCTCCCGTTGTGGAGAACCTTGGTAATATCCGCTCGAAATGAATTGTGACCAGCAAGACGTGCATCGGGAGAAACATGCTGGAACGATGTTGTAGCATGCCGGGCATACCCTCATTCTCCGTCCATCCTCGTATCTGCGTAGGTCTTCGGGTCGCCAATTCTTGATGACAAACTTGATTCCTTTGTCCATGTAGTGATGCCGAACCGTGTTCTCCCTGTGGGACTCCAGGACAGTCGTGAGGTCTCGAATGATCTGCTCCTTGCTTGTGTCGTGGGGTCCAGGAGGCATCTCGCAAAGCAATTCCATGATATTGCTTGGCGTTCGGTATCTCTCGAACTCAGGAAGCAACGGTGATGCATTGTAGTCCAACACCAGCTCTTTCTCCAACCGTTCATCGTAGATCTTTTCCACCAGAGCGAAAGAGTGTGTATCTCGAGGATCCGGGACGCAAAACCATACCTCCTTGACGAAATGGAAAGGTATCGTTCGGCCAACGATCATGATGCCGCTGTCTGTGATACGTCCATCTTCTCGTGCAAGGTCCTGCGATGGGACATGAAGGACCGCCAGTGGCATGTGCTTGGCGTCTCGTCCATGTACTCGCATCTTGGTCGTTGCGTTCCGGTGATCGAACGGCGCAAACACCCCCCAATAGCTGTGGAGTCTGCCACCTTGGTTGCCTCGGAATTGGCGCCTATGGTCGAAGTCCCCGTCGGGGTCCTCCGAACCAGGCATGATGCCTTGCGTGACAATGGAATCCAAGTTGCGGCACGCCGTAGCGTGGAACGCACCTCCAAGACGTTGCAAGAGGGTCATAGATGGAGATATTGCGAACCTGTTCTTGTCCAACTGAAGCAAGTTGTTCTGGGGATCTGAGTGCGCAGAGTGACCACTCGTAGCCCGAACTGCCCATGGCTTCACCCAGCCGTTGCACATGTTCAGGTACCTCTGGCCGTGCCGGCAATGATCATTGTTCTGGATCTCCGTGATCTGGTCCTGAACCGATACCAACCTGTTCGAACCTGCTGATCCAAGAGTTTCCGTGCCGGGGTCCTTCACTCTCACACCCAGGAATTGCAACCGAATCTTGGCCTTGTGGCGTTTCGTGGCTGCAATCATGTTCCCTTGGAACAATAGCTGAAGTCTTTCATTGTACACTCTCTTCTTCTGTTGCTCATCGGTCCTTGAGACCGCTTCGGTGATGCGTCTGCTTTCATGGGTCCATAGTGGCTCATGCCTCACCAACTCTTCGATCATCACCCACCCTCCTTCATCACATTTGATGACACTGTTGAATGCCACCTGGCACCTGTTGTCAAGCCATTCCGAGCCTGGGCGCCTGGCGATTCTGTGGCGAAGGTCAGATTGGATGCATGATAGCGCCCAATCCGCGTTCAGTCTGCGCTGACGGGTGATGTCGCGAAGGACAACTTCGTTCACGAAGTCCCATCGATTGTTGATGAAGCTTGCACCCTTGGTTGGGATCAGGTCGAGAATCCCGCACCGGATTGGCCTTCCGCCGCCGATGGATTCGTAGCCTGCATTGGTGTAGCGATGAGTGGTATCATCGTAAGCAAAGCTAGGACGGTCTCCTCGTTGAGGTAGGCGTCGGTCGCGATGGTCCGAAAGCTGCTCAATGAGGTCCACCACTCGCTGGCTATTCTCTGGTCCCGATTCCTGCAGTGGTACGCCACAAGCATCATGTAGGCCCCGACGGTTCTCCACATCCGTCATCCGTGCAGAGATTGTGTTTGTTCTCATAACGGATCAAGACCACATCACCCCGTACGGCTTCGCCTCCGCGTCGCGGTCGGGCTTTGGCCTTGGGTCGTCGGTCCGAGGATGCAACACTCACATGGTCTGTGGTGTCAACGTCCATTGGCTCAGCCTCTTGTGGAGGTACTCGAAGTGGATATCGAAGAAGGCTTTCCTTGATAATCTGGACGCCTCGAAGTACCAGATCCCGGGTCGCAGCATTTTCTGTGCAATTGGACAGAGTGTGTAGATCACTGCCACAAGCAACACAGAACGTGAGGCGGTCGCTTCCGACAGACATTTCGCCCTGAGCGAGTACTCCCACATAGTCCTGAAGCTGCGCGACAAATCCTTCACGAATTTGCATGGCCTGGGATCAGGGCTTCTGCCACCTGTTTCTTCTTAGGGTTGCGCTAATCCACATCTAAAAAACATCATGTGCTATGTATTGGTGGGGGGGGGCGCAACTGAAACCTGGATCGGCCGTGCGTTGTCAGCGGCCGTTGTCTCGTTCGGTTTTCTCGCAATCTATACAGGGTAGATCTCACCATCGACGATTTCACTGTGAAATCAATCACGAGGTCAGCGACAGGTTGTTGACGATCTCAGAGACCTGCTGCATCCCATTTCTTCTTGGGTGGTGTCCTTTTGCGCGGGGAGTCAACCGTGATCAGCTCGATAGCTTCGGCCGACGCGTAGCGGAAGAATGATCTTTCGATTCCCCTCGCGCACGCATTTGCTCCCTCAAGGCCACCCCAATTCGGAAAATGACTTGGGTGTCTCATTGCAATTGTAAGAAGCCCGAGAGCCAGCTCCACCGTGTCACCCAGGAGCTCTTCCTTGGGCAAGACTGACCCTCTGTAGCATTCTTGGCGCTCTTCCGGAGTCAAAAGCATTCTCATGAAACCAGCATAAGCGCCAGGTTCCCGGCAATCGTAGTAGCAGATGTAGCATGTCTTGCCTTCGGAGTTCGTACCTCTGTACCATGCCAACTGTTTGACTTTACCCATGCCGCGTTACTCGATGGCTGATGGCTGTGATTCGGAGGGGACCAAGTAGTGAGAAACCGGTTCTTGCCGGTCTCTAGACCATCTCCGCCACAAACTTTTTTTTTTGTTTGAGGAACTCCTTGATGTCCACGCGAGGATTCACGAATTGGAGCCTCAGGTCATAAAGGTGCTTTGCGCAAGCCAAGGTGTACTTCTGGGACGAGACCAAGTCATTAAAGGAGCCGATTTGATGCTGCATCTTCAAAGCTGAAGTGTGTGCGCACCCAATGCAGTGTCCAGGATACCCGTTTCCGGTCGGCTTGAAGAGGGCTTGTGCGTAGCACTCAGCCAACTTCATTGCTTCACATCCAGGGCAATAGAACGTTCTCCCTTTGACATAGCCGGTGTTCGGGTTCTGCATAGGTGTCGATCCGGAAAACATAGTGCCGGTTGTCGTAGTCGGCTTTCGGGATACGGTCATGGCGATGTCAACGTCCTTTTTTTTGGCCAGGTGAACGGTGGACGATTTCAGCGACATCGTGTCACACTGGGCAACCCGACCTGATCTAGTTGCTGCTTCTCTCCGTAAACCATGGTCTGCGAAACCTGGTGGACGTGATGTTGGACTTCCACTCTGTCTCCCAAATCTCGACAAGCGACGGGTGAGCAACTGAGTCGGTTCGGACAGTTTCGTCCCATGAGCGAACTTTCGATGCCTCAACAAAGCACGTGGATACCATCTTCTCGCAGAACAGCTGCTTCTCGTAGATAGCGAAGCCCAATTTGAACCTGACCCGATTGTCCGGTGCTGGCACCTTTTCGGCTGACGGTGTATGCACGCCTGATGACGCATGTTTCGTCTGGCTGTACATTCTTGACCAAAACGAAGATCCATGAATCACCACGCATGCTCGGGCTCGCAACTCCAGTTCAATATACATTCCCAGCGCGTGGAAGCCGTTGAACAGAGAAGCTTTCTGTCGAAGGTAATTGCTGGCTGCTCCTACGAACCGTAAGTCGTGATTGATGTTGACAATTGGAGGGCGCGTTGTACGCTTCCCTGCCGCAATGATAGGGTCAACGTACGTGACCTTGAGCTGTCGCTGCAAGTCAGAACGAATTGCTGCTCCGTCTCCGACCTCACTCATCGGAAATGACATGTTCTCGATGAGGATCGCCTGGAGAGACAGATGGTAATGCAATGTGACGGCTGCAAGCTGCTCTTCAGTCAAGCCATCCAATGTCGCATTCACAGATTCCAACGATCCTTTTGTGACTTGGAAGTTGTAGTTGGCACCTGTGGTGATCGACGGGCTCACAATGTAGATCTCACTCCATCCATGCATGCCGAGGTTCTCTCTCACTGTATGCGTTGATCCCCTGGTCCTTGCGACCATGTCAAAGTCTTGGACGAGGATGGTGCATTGAGAGCGCATAGTCGCGGCATCAGGCTTGCCACCGAACAAAAAAAAAAAAGAAAAAAAAAAACATACCCAACTATTTGCGAAATCCTTCACGTGTTCATGTGTTGAAGTCCTTGCTCTCTGCGGGACATTTTCATCGTTTGTCGACAAGATCGTTTGTCTTCCTCGATCACCACTGTCCGAGGAAGCATCGGAGGATAAGGAAGATGCACGCATGACACCATGCCCATGCATGGTACAGCCGTGAATACATGCGTAACCACACCTTCGTACTCAGCTTCACGTAGACCTTCAGGTTGAGACCCTTGTCATCACTTTGAGAGACGGAACGGATCCTTGCCAAATAGGTCACCAGTCTTCTGACGTAATGCTGAATCGGTGTGGTCCCCACGTCGTGTTTGGCCACAAACTTTGGCGTCTCATCAATGGTAGGTGGGTACTCGTCTTGATCACGGGTCGTCGCCAGCAAGCTCGAGCGACAGCCCTTTTCATCGATGTTGACATAATGGTAACCAACTTTCCTGAGCGCCAGCGGGGATTGGAGCTTCCTCCCATGTCGGTTGCGATGGTTCCTCTTCCGGTTGCGAAGTCGATGGTTGTGGAGGAGGGGCCGCGGAAGATGATGACGCCGATGCCGTTGCCTCGTCCGTCCTTGCCCTCTTTGGTCCGTGGCTAGGGGTGGCTCGAGGCTCGGCAGCGGATCCTTGCGATTGTCCCGGCGTTCTTCCATGCTCAGGGTGCACGATTCCTTCCGGTTCGAGGTTGCTTGCCGTAGGCATCGCAACTCTCCCCGTTGAGTATACCCAGCTAGGATGCCGTTGAAGATTGGGAGGAAATAGGCCATCATCTTGCATAAGCGGACTTGGTGCCCCCATCTGTTGGAATTCTGCTTCCCATATGCCCAACGTGGCGCGTTTGGTAGAGCAGTCGACCACGTACCCAGATTCAACTCCGCACTGATTCCAGGTGTAGCCACGGAACGCATCCGGCACTTGGAAGCCGTTCCTGTCCTGATCTGCACATACAGCATCCACATGGTGCTTGAGGAAAGCATACGTGGTGTAGTCGGAATCAGGGAGCACATCGTTGGACCATCTGTAATGCGGGTGTCCAGTTTCTGGATCAACCCATGATACGTAGGAATGAAGCACGTGGCGACAGACACTGAACGCCTGGAGCGAGTTCATCGCAAAGGCGAGCGGATGTCCCATGCCTTGAGGCATTGTGCGCATCATCAAAGCCAGCTGGTGAAC